>BJCO01382814.1:0-10603 GCA_018326465.1 Flaveria floridana | reverse complement strand
GGGGGGGGGTTGATTTGTATGGACTGTGGTGGCTGCTGCGATTGTTGTAGTCGGCGTAGTAAGGGACTCTCGTGCATTTTGTCGAAGCTGCTCTTGTTGTATCATACGACAGGCTGTATCCCAGGTGGGCAAGCTTTGATTGATATATGAGCCAACTGTGTCGACTTCCGGTGGTAACCCACAGACTAATTGAAGGACTAGGCGTTGCTCATTTAAAGGGCTATCTACATCAGACAATTGGTCTGCAAGTTCCTTTAACCATTGACAGTAAGCATCGAGACTCGGCATGGATCAAAGGGTGAGATTAGCGAACTGGTGTTCAAGGGCAGCTGCCCGTGAACCTTTCTTATTGAGAAAGATATTTTTAATTCTTTTCCATGCTTCAAGTGCGGAGTACGCGAACCAAGAGTTCATCGGCAAGGGTTCCGTAGATCTATTGCAAAACGGTTGCATCAATCTCGTTCCAAGACTCATATTTAGGATCGTCTTTGGCTAGTCGCTTTGTGCCATCAATATGGGGAAGAACTTTGTAACCGCGAGCATGGAGTTGGAAGAGTTTGACCCATGAAGAATGGGTCCTTGAAACCATTCAAGATACAAACTTTGTGTTGGATGTTTGTGATGGTGTATACCAGGTGAAGAAGGGAATCGGTGGCCTTTGTCTCTTGGTATCTACCATCGAGTATTAACTGTATCACTGGTAGAGACCCAAGCTCTAATGCCATGAAATCAATTGAATCACTCGAAAAATACCATTGCAATCCCAACAATAAACACAAGGTGGGGATCTCTACCTGAATACACCTAGTTGTTAGGTATTGACTATTTTTATGATATGAAGATAAATACAAACCAACTACAAGAAAAATGCAACAAATTTAATAGATATATCAATTAGATATGTCCGATTAATAGGTGCGACCTCTATTAAAGAAGGTTTCAACACGGCCTCTAGTGATTTGTTTTTGATACCGTGTCAGTGATACGAGATCAAACTGACATTTAACTATATCTAACGATTTATGCAAACTAACCATTTAGACATTAAACGGATGTAGCTAAAAATCTAAGAGCATGTTTGGTTTGTTGGTCAGATTCAATTATCTTTCATTTAAAAGAAGAGATCAACCAAAACTTCTCAAGATGCTGCTTTTGGATTAATATAAAAATGGAAAACTCCAAAAACAATTTTTCTCTTTTTGGTATTAGTTCATCTATTGGACCCAATAATTTCATATGATTCCAACAGCCAAAATGCCAAAACAACATGACTGACTCAGTCCCCAAGTGTGTTGAGGGTTCAAGAATGGTTGAACCAAGGTCCAATTACATGTCCATTGCCATGGACCCCCATACCATTACCATTTGGAAGTCCAACCGCCATCGGAGTCGGTGCACCAGCATACAAGCTGTGACCCGGTGCCTTGCGTTGCTGGAGAGCGTGAATCTGTCTGAGCCCTTCTTCATGTATGCGGGAGATCGTCTCCAGCTCCTTCATTGATAGAGCCTCCAGGCCTGCACCATATAAAGGAGCATGTCTAGACATTTCTTCTTGGAGTGACGCCTCAAGACTACGGATGTATTGCTGCAAATGTAACCACCACCACTTGAGCACCAAACCAGTAACATAGACAAAATGTAGCATATAAGAAATGAACCTCGCAAGTCTGCAGCTTGGATTCCATCCCATCAATATATGCTTCGCATCGAGCAATTTGTTCCTCTTTCTCACGCTTTTCTCCTTCTGTTTGACCGACAGTTTGAGTCAATCTTCGAATTTCATCCTCAAGTGACTGCCTGATTTCTTCTCGGCTCACATTCTCCGTTGCATAACGTTTCAGTTCATCATCAAATCTTTTCCTCGCGGCTTCAGCATTTCGCAATCTTTCAGCAAGAGCATTTTTCTCCTTTGTTACTCTCTGCAACAACCACACACATTCATTCACAGTGTACTTGACTCAGGCATAAAAGGAGAGCACAAAATTTATTGTTAATGCCGGTTGACTTTTTATCAAAGGGTGAATTCACTTATCAAAGGTATAGTATCTACTGTCGTAACTACAAAGGAAGACAAACAACCTTCAGTATACAAAGGTATAGTATCTACCATCATAACTACAAAGAACAAAGACAAATTGCAGAAACACACAGAATAAACTTACAAAAATACTAGCAAACTAACCTATAAGAAGTTTCTACAAGCAAGATCCAAATAAGGTTACTCTCTTGACCCAAAATCCCAAGAGACTTCATTTTTTTGTTAAACAAATATGATTTTCATGCCAAGTTGCTTAAGCCAATCATAGGCTTCCTAGCACACAAGAAGAAATATCAGAATAGGAACTATTCAATCGGAAGTGAGACTCTGAATCATATATCAAATCCTCATCCTTGCTTTAAAAAACTGAAATATATTATGTTACATTTTTTTTCTAGTTTCCACTTATTCTGTCATAACTTCATCTCAAGTATTTATTATATTAGTGTTTAAGCGCTCTTCTCTTAGCAGCCTAAATTGTAAATAATCAATGGTCGTGGTAACCTTGGGGTTTAACTGATTTTTATTTTAACTATTTTGTATATTCTGCTCTTTTATAATGAAATAACACCACATGATACATGCTAGATAATTTTTTCAAAAAAAGGAGATTATTCTATCAGCAGACGCGTGGGGGGGGTGGGGGTTCAAAGAGATTTCAACTAAATAAGCAGAAAAATAAACCAAAAGATCTTTCCACTGAAATAAGAGGAATAACAAATGAAAAGAAAATACCTTCAACTCATCACGTTTCCTGGATTTTAGCTGAGAAAGTTGTGCTTCTGCATCATGAAGCCTCTCTTGGAACATTTTCTTTTCAGCAGTAAGCTTAGCAATTTCATCATCTCGTTCCGAGCGAAGCCATTCAAGTTGACTTTCAATTTCTTGCATCCTTTCAGACATTTCCTTTCTCTCCAAAGCAAATCGATCCGCTTCAGCCTTCATATCAATCTGCCATTTCATCAAGATATATATTCTAACCACCACTAGAAACTTTATGGTTATAAACATAGATTACTGATATTCATAGCAAATTTACCTTAAGACGACTATTAGTGGCCTCAGCCTCACTCAGTTTTTGTATCAGAACAGCCTTCTCTTTAGCGATACTACAAACTTCAGCTTTGCTTTCTTCACGAATGCGAATAACTTCATCTTCACTGGCACACAACTGATGCCAAAGAGTAGCACGATCAACATTTGCCAGATCAGCAACCTCCTGCATCATGCTTAAAACTGGTCTAACAAATTCTTGTTCCTCCGAAACAAGGAATACCAAAATTTCCAGATCTAAATCTACTTCTCGGCTAGTATCTGTCGTACTAGTGGCTCGGTCAACGAGCCTCTTCAGTATCCTCAACCTGTAGGGCCCATCAGCATACCACTTAAATAATATAGTGTAAAGCATTTTTACAAATCCTATCACACCAGGATCTCTAGAGAGCCCCAATGTCTCAACTAGACCAAGAACAGAAGTGAAATCATCTCGTTGCACTCTCAACTGTTCAATGGTTTCCCCTTCCACAACCACTTGCTCATGCTGATGATTTTCAGTAACAAATTTTGATGTTATATTTAACCGTCGAGCTAGCCGCCTTTCCAAAACCATTGCCACTGATGCTGCCAAAATGCCACCCTGAGCCACGAGTTTCTCAAATGTTTGGGAAGCTTCAGAAGCAAGGCATGGGATGGACAACATGTCTAATAACATGTATATATCAGAAAAATTAGCTGTTGGAGGACGGAAAGTTTGATCGTCTGCTCCATTTTCACCAAATAAGAAAATTCCACAAGGCATTGACGGGCCAATTTCTAGATAATCATCATCATTGTCAATGTCTTTTAATATAGCTTCAGCAACATCAGTACAACTTGCTACTGTTTGACTCAAATAATCAAGAACGCAAGTAGAAACTTCATCACCCAAATGTTTCAACCTTGTACGAACAGATCTGACCTGCATAGAGCAATACAACATATTTTGCGAGTGTGGGAAGTGAAATAGGAAAACAAACAACAGTTTATATGACACTTACTGCTGCAGGAAGATGCTTGCAGTGCAATGCAGCTTTAAAGATAAAGTCAACAGTTGCTGCAAGAGGTGCATCATTTGAGTCTTCCAGAAGTCGAAAAGATTGAAATAGAACTCGTTCCCATACGTCACTGTCGCATCTCAACTGAATAAGGGCACCAAGAGCCTGAACATGATGCCACATGTAAGATAACCAAATAGCCAACAAGACACCAGGGAAATCAGATATCTTACCGGTAGTAGTAAATCAGGTTCTGCATCTGCCTTTTCAAGTCTATCTAAGAGTGCACAAGCAGCAAGTGGATGTTCAGAATGCTCAACCAATTTGGGAACAAGAGAAATTAGGTCAGGTTGTAGACGTTTAGGAGCCTTGTCCAACACAAGAGCAATCTTTTGTGCAGAGTGCGGTCTTCGTCTTGGCTCAGGACAACCTTGTGGAACTGCTCCATCCAGTGTTCTTAATGAGTTCACAATTAATCCTAATAGTTCCTCAGACTGCTCTGGCCATTTAGTCTGTTGGATACACAATAATCAACTGAACAAAATTTTCAAATAAAAAACCAAGGGACTGGAATGATGTATACCTTAGAGCGAAGGGATGAGCTCTCTGATGAAGTAGCAGCAGCACTCGTTTCGGGTGGACAAAAAGTGCAGTTTTTTTCAAATGTGTGATTTCCATTCATGTCTGAGCTTTGTACAGCTGAAGCGGTAGAGATGTCATCTGTACCAGAATCCAGCCTATCATTTACATGAAGCTGTGAAGGCTCTGTAGGACAAATATCATCCGGAGGTCTATCCGAGGAGTCATCTTCAAATGTTGATGGTTGGCAGCACTCCACCATAATATCAAGAAGCAAATCAATTATTGCTTGCTGTAGCACTTTGACTCCCATTAAAAGGTTCATGAGACTTGGTGAAGATTCATCGGTTTTAGCAGTTTTCTTCCCATCATTGGTGCCAGAGAGCTTGGTAGGCAGAAGCAAACGTTTTACTTTGGCAGGGTCGTCAAGGTAAACCCGAAGTCCAGTTAAAAATCCTGCTATTGCACCAGCATCCATGAGAAGCTTTTCTCTTAAAGCGACTTGGGGCTGGGAAGAATTGTCACCGTATGAGAGATGAAAACCTGCTCTAGAAAGAAGGTTCCGAAATAAATCTTCCTCATCTCCACTAATTCCTTCACTATCCTCTGAATCAATCAGCTCGTCAGGATCAGTTGTCAAAGCATCTTGATCATCTTCAGAAGCATAAACCTGAAAAGAGTGGGGAAGGTGGAGAACGAAAGGATTAACTAAATATAGTATTATCAAAAACTATCAAATTATAGCTTTGTTTATCAACTAATCATTATTAAAAGCGTTTGTAACAAAAAACACAAAGTGTTGTTGCAATTCGAAAAAAGGTCTCAAAAATTACAGGCGGTAATACCAAGATTGACTTAGCTATCGTAGGGTCCACAGAGGGCAGGTAAGATTTATGGTATGCCTCTAGATAGGACCACTAATTGTCTCGCTAGATGTGGCAAATTCAACCTGTTAACTTGTGATTGGGTTAATATGGGATATGTTTGATCTCAAACTGGTGAAATGAAGATCTTAACTTTAAACAGAACAGATCAAATTGGCTTAACTTGCTGAAAATCCACAAAGCAATTTTTAATGCACATGAACTCCAAAATCATTTTAGTTTAAACTTGAATTATCACTATAATAATATTGTTTTTGTATCCATATTTAATGCATTAAATATATATGAAAAAATGAATGAAAAAGTGTTTTCAGGCCAGCCAACACAGCCTGACCCGTACTAAAAGAAAATCTGTTTGCACACATTATCCAACTCAATATCTTGCCAACTGTGTGGCTAGCTAGAGTGTTTCTTTCAAGCAGAAAACATCACTAGTTCAGTGTCACTGAAAAGACTGTTCTTCTCCTACCATAAACTTGATATATACACACCTACTTTCTGTTGGTGGATGTTTCCTGGGGTCTTGCACATCTACCTCCAAGGTCTTTATACAATATCACCAAAACGTAGAAACTTCATAGTATAGTTTTTAGTATAAAATCAGTGACATCTTAAAACTGCTTCACTTCCACATAGCCTTATTTAGGGATGTATACCTGGGGTCTTGCGCATCCACCTCAATATAATATCTGTATACATTTTTCCTTATAACTAGCCATGTATTTATGCATATTCTTCCCACAGGACTACATGGTCATCCTGTTACAAACTCAAACTCTCAAAGTCAGGCAACACCCCCATAAAGTTTCTACTTCATATATCATGATCTATCCTAGGAGGCTAGGACTACTGTAGCAGAACCAATATATTAAACTTCTCTTTTCTGCAACATTATTGTCACCCACACTTACATTCAGAGTCTATCAAGTATCAGTTACTTACCAACAAGGCAATAACAACCAACAACCATACCTAGTAAATCCCACCCATAGCAAAGGTAGTAGTAGGAGCTAGGAGGGTGGGATGTAGGCAAACCTTACTACTATCTGTGAGTGGCGAGGCTGCTTACACAGAGACTCAGCTCCAAAACAAGCAGTTGATAAACAAACAGTACCGGAAGTATAGAACATAAAAAACTACCAATAACAAAGATAATGGTGAAAGAACAAATAGCAACAGCTATAACACCAGAAAACAGCACATAGACACAAAATACACTATAATACAACACGCTAAAAGGTAGGAGAAATCTAAGCCCTAAGACACAACTAAGTTTGCGATTTAAGTTTACAATTTAACTACATGAATGCATTGTTACAATAATATCCCTACGATGAAGCTTCCATATATTCTTTTGTGACAATTACATGTTAGTACAGCAAAGAGAAAAATCAAGATGGAGGTATATTATCGAAGGAATCAGCAAACTGACCTCCAGATCTGCAAATTCAAACCATGGGCAGCAATCCAAGATTTCACAAACAAAGACAATGGTGTCTCGTACAAGGAAACCTGCATCTGCTTCAAGCATATCTGAAACCTTCATAAATTGAAGCACTGAATTATTCCAGGTTTTGGTGCAAATAGACGACTCCTTCCACACTGTTTTGGAAGGATTCTTTTGATTCAGTACAGCCATCCTGTATTTGACCCAAAAGTTCTTATCAGGATCAGTGCCAGTAGACTGATCACTCTCCAGGTATATGCATATTGTGTCAAACGACTCGTAAACACCTGCAATAGGAAACAAGATTGTCACGGTTACTATAAAGATTATAATTTTAACAATTCGTAAACAAAAGAAAACCACTCACCAAGACGAAGCTCACAACCACCGGCTTGAAAGTATCTGCTAAATATTTTACGAGTTTCCATTATATCTTTAAAAGACAAGAAATTCTCAACCTTCCATGTAAAAGAACTCATTTTGCCTAATTTATCTGTAAGAAGACCACTATTACCAGATTCATTTTCTTTATCAGTAAATTCATGCATTATGGATGTCTCCTTTAGAATTAAAACCTCTGCAGAAAATACAACAACATCATGAACAAGGAACCCAGAGTCTTGATCAAATAGACTGGTGAGAGTAACAAATTCACGCCAGCCCCAGTCCTTTGCGGATTTTGAGTAGCGATTCTGAGACTCTTTTGTAACAGATTTATCCTCCATCTTTTGATTGACAACTGACAAACGATGGCTTACAAAACAACTCCAGTCACTTGTAGTATTGCGTGAATCACTAACTTCAAGGAAAACTGAAAGATGACATGGTGGCTGAGACTGCCCTGATACAATGAAGCGCAAGTGAGAAAATCAAACATATATCCACAAACCCTTCCCATATAGAATCTCAACTTCTAGTTTTTAATAATTACTTTTGTTGGTGTTGAGTGATAAATTCTGATTATTTCTGGAAACAACAAATAAAATATCAGTGCTGTTATTCTAACATTTGATAAGCATTTTTGTTGCAGCTAGTATTAAGTTGATAATTGAAAACTGATTATTTAATCCCTAAAAAGCACATTAATCATAAGGGCTCATTATCTTCTGTGTCTTAATCAGTTCCTTAAATAAACTGAAATTATCAACTGGTCCAGTCATCACAACAGAAGCACATTAATCAGTACTTTATTCTAACATTAATAAAGCACTTTTGTTGCAGCTAGTATTAAGTTGATAATTGAAAATTGATTATTTAATCCCTAAAAAGCACATTATATTAAGGGGAAAAAGTTTACATGCACACTAAAAAGTTATCATCACAACTTGAAGTCACAGCAATGATATATTATATCCAAAACACCCTTATGGACAAGCGTCACTATAATTTAGTGAAAGCCGCAATAGAGCACATTTATTAGTTCATCACAATACTACAGATGTCAATATACAACCTTACATAAGTTATTTTATTTGAGTAACTTTAGGATTCTTACAATCTAGCAAAACAATTGAAACCCAGCTGATATGAAGATGCTCATGCTTCTTTCTTAACAGCTCACGACATAGTTAAAGAACTGCCAAGAACAAAATTGGCCAGAAAGAGGACAATTATCATAACCTCTTGGGAGTTTTAACAACTACTTCTGTTGGTGTTGAGTGTTTGATAAACTCCGATTATTTCAGAAAGCAACAAATGATATATAAGTAATGTCATTCTAAAATTTGATAAACAGCTTTGTTGCAGCTAGCCAGCTCGTATTAGCTTAATAATTTAATCTGTTATTTCACACCAAAATAGCATAACTATAACTTAGTGAAAGCCACAGTAGAGCACACTTTTAAGTTCAACTACAGACATGTAGTTATAATTGCACGTAAGTTTTTCTATTCAGGTAACTTTTGGATTCTTAAGATCTGGCAAAGCAATTGAACATTCAGCTGACATGAAGGTGCACTTAATTCTTTCTACAGCTTGCTACAATGTTACTTAACTTTCAGGAACAACATTGTTCAAAAAGACGGCAATCACACTGCATACCTCTGGGGTAAACTATAAGGCGACAATCACGGTTTCCAATTTGGAACCTCCTGCTCTTGATACAAAGGCCTGTAATTTTCCTTTTTTTAAGAAGATCCTTCAACCTTGTGAAATTTTCAATCTTCCATGTGAATTTCCCCATATGGCCATCCGATTTTCGAGCACCACTCACAGCTCTCCCTCCAATTAACCCCCCATTCTTTGAGAAGCTGCAATGCTCCTTAATGACATGAAAAGATGTGCTAAACACAGCTACATCATCTACCAAAAACCCAGAATCAGGCCCTGAAAAATCCATCATTTTCATATAATCATTCCAACCTAAACTGGTGCTGTCCCCACTTTTATTATCAGCAGCAAAGCGTCCATATGAATCCCTATGTATGTGGTTCAATCCCTGCTTTTGATTCAAAACAGACATCCGAAACAAACACCAACAACTCCTATCAGAGACAGATGCCTTCTCAGTGTCTTTACTTTCCAAACACATTGACAAATAATCCACCCCATTAACAGAACTCTGATAAATACTAATGCGCAAATTACACTCTCCAGCAGGGAAAACAGGGCTCATTATCTTCTGTGTCTTAATCATCTCCTTAAATAAACTAAAATTATGAACCTTCCAAGTGAACTTCCCACTCAAAACATCACCAACTGGTCCAGTCATCACAACAGAACTCGATACAGAATTCGATTGTAGCTCACTATTATCACGCACAAAGTTAATCGACTCATTCAAAATAAGAATATCAGCTGTAATGAGAACACAATGATCATCATTAAACAGAAACCCCGATTTCGTGTCAAGAATAGAAGCCGAGGGTGTAAAATCACACCACCCATGACACTTCTTCTTTGTGGAAAACCTGTGCCAAGAATCACGATGAATAGATTTCGAATCATCAATAGGGTTTACAACAGTTAACCGATAACTAGCAAAACAGTCCCATTTAGAAGAGGATGTTCCTCTAGGGTCCATGATTTGTAAATATATCGAAATATACCCAGGCAACGCCTGTGAGTCGCCCTTAGGGTACACCAACAATCGGCAATCATAACCACCGACTTCAAAATACTTACTCCACAAAATCCTAGTCTTAACCCTAGGGAAATTGAAGATCGTCCATTTACACACGGCGGCGAATTCGCCCCTCCTCTCGATTGTCACGGACTCCAATGACGACGACGATGATGATGATGATGAAGACGACGACGATGAGGACGAACAATCACGAAAAGACGATGATGCAGGATTGTCGTCAGTCGACGGAGACGTTGCATTCATCAGCTGTACGGCCGGTGGAAGCGGCGGCGGCGGCTGCTGTGGTGTCGACGACGACGATAATGATGAAGAAACTGCAGCTTCTACTGGTGGTGATGATGAAGATACAGCCTCAGATGATGTTTGGTGATGGTGATGCTTCATTGTTGTGCGTTTGATCAACGAATTTTTTTTTTCCTTCTGTGTTTGTGTGTTGTATTTATAGATTTTTCTGCGTTCGATTTTTCTTGATGAAATATATGATATGGAGATGGAGAGTGGTGTGGGGTGCTAGGGGTAGGGGTAGGGGTGGGGTGG
>BJCO01382794.1:0-15151 GCA_018326465.1 Flaveria floridana | reverse complement strand
AGTGAAATCCACTATCCGAAATTTTCGGATATCCGAAATTCGGATATCCGAATTTCGGATATCCGAAAATGAACACCCCTACTGTCTAGCTTGTTATTGGGTATGACCCGACTTGGATCATAACGTACTAACCACATCAATCTTGAATGTGTCTTGGGCATATAAGATCCAACAATCTCCCACTTGCACAAGATTCATAGAAGATTGATGCAAGCAGTAAATACCACCTAACAACGGTTTACTACCCTTAATACGTATGACTAAGTGCCATTCAATAACATCATCCCCTTCAAGTACCTTACTCGAAACTGTTTTAAGTGAATCAATCATCTATCCTTTTGTCACAGATGTCATGTTTAATCCTAGAGACACAAAGTGATCATTCTCCATTGATTTAACTTTAGCAGGCCTTAGACATCTTACTCTCAACGAATAAGAGGGACAAATCCCATCTTGACTACGTACGTCTCTTATAATCACCTTGTTCTATATCTGAATTTGGCCTTGTGTACTGCCATGTTTTCAGAACAGCGAAGAACTAAGTTAGGGTATAATACTTGGTGAATATCAAGACTCAATATGTAACTCAGGTGAGAGGATACCAAATGATATTCGCCTTTACTCAAAATTACTTATGATCAATCAAGAAGATTCGATGTAGTAATATTTGAGATGCGGGTCAGTCCAATGTTTGTATCCCACAAATATCTATGAACCTTGACAGCAACCCTTTGCTCTATATTCATCCATATGAATATCCACCAATCCAAGTTCATCATAGTCTTACCCTCATACTTGTTCCCACAAGTATGAACGACTACAGATGTTCAGAGTAAATGATTTACTCATGGATTAAACATGCAAAATTGGAACATTAGTTGAAACATTATAACCAAATAATTCATTCAAGTAATAAAAGGTTCCAATATCCAAATACAAAATTAAAAGATCAAATCCAATCACTAGAATATCAAAGTCCTATGGCACAAGCATGACCTTCATGCTTTGCCTTTTCAAGGAGCTTCGTGAGTGGATCCGTAATGTTTTGATCTATGTGAACTTTGTGAATACATATCTTTCCCTTTTCAACTTTATCCCTTATATAGTTGAATCTCCGCTCAGTGTGTCTAGTCTTTCGATGTGCACGGGGTTCCTTGATTTGAGCAATCGCACCTTGTTATCACAACGAATTTCTAGGGGGTCCTGAATGTAAGGGACCATCCCTAGATCGGCAATGAATTTCTTCAATCATGCAGCTTCTTGAGCTGCTAATGAAGCGGTGATGTATTCTAACTCTGTAGTTGATAATGCCACCACATCTTACTTAGAGCTCTTCCAAGAGACTGCTCCTCCATTCAAGACGAAAATGTATCCTGATTGTGATCATGAATCATCCCGATCAGTTTTGAAACTCGCATCTGTGTAACCTTTTACCTCGAGTTCCTTCTCACCAAATCTATAGATTAGGAACATATCTTTAGTCCTCCTTAGGTACTTAAGTATGTTCTTAACAGCCATCCAATGACTATTTCCGGGATTTTGCTGGTGTCGGCTTGTCATGCTCAAAGCGCATGACACGTCCGGCCTAGTGCATATCATTGCATACATGATGGATCCTATAGCAGATGCATACGGGATTCCCTTCATTTTATCTTGCTCAACATTTGAGCTTGGACATTGAGTCGTACTAAATATCGTTCCTCTTTGAACAGGTACCGTACCTTTCTTAGAGTTTTCCATCTTGAACCTTTCAAGATCTTATCAATGTATGCACTTTGATTTAAACCTATCAACCGCCTTGATCTATCCCTATAGATCTTTATTCCCAAAATATAGGCGGCTTCATCAAGATCCTTAATAGAAAAACAGCTTCCAAGCCAGGTTTTTACACCTTCCAAGGTTGGAACGTCATTTCTAAATAGTAGGATGTCATCGACATACAATACTAGGAAAGTGATGATGCTCCCACTAGCTTTCTTATACACACATGCTTCATCAGTGTTTTTGATGAACCCAAATTTGATTACCTCTTCATCAAAACGGTGATTCCAACTTCTTGATCCTTGTTTCAATCCATAGATTGATTTCTTCAACTTGCATACTTTGTTAGGATGTTTTGGATCGATAAAACCTTCAGGCTGAACCATATAGACATCTTCCTCAAGATATCAATTTAGAAAAGTGGTTTTGACATCCATTTGCCAAATCTCAAAATCTTAATAAGCGGCTATGGCAAATAATATCCTAATAGACTTTAGCATTGCAACCGGCGAGAAGGTCTCATCATAATCAACCCCTTGAGTTTGAGTGAAACCTTTTGCTACAAGTCTAGCTTTATAAGTATCCGAGTTTCCATGCATATCGGTTTTCTTCTTGAAAACCCACTTACTTCCAACTACCTTGAAGTTAAGAGGTGGTACAACCAAGTCCCACACTTGGTTGTCATACATGGATTGCATCTCAACGTTCATAGCTTCAAGCCATTTGTCACAATCTAAATTGGACATTGCATCATAGTATGTGATTGTTCATCGAAATCTACCACATAGCATCCATCTATGAAAAATCCATATCTTTCAGGTGGATTACTAGTTCTACCAGATCCGCAAACGTTTTGTGTGTATTGATCAACCATTTGATCATCCTCAACATCCTCATGTTGAGTGCTAGTGTCAACCAAACGTGTATCGGGTTATGGTTCTTGATCCTCCTCAAGATCCACTGTTCTACTGCTAGCTCCTTGCATAAGGAACTTAGCTTCCAAGAACTCACCCTTCTTGGCAACAAACTCCTTTTGTTCCAATGGATCATAGAAACAATATCCCATAGAATCTCTAGGATATCCAATAAAGATACATTTAGTAGAACGGCTTTCTAACTTGTTTGAGGTGAGAGTCTTAACATAAGCCTCACATCCCCCCACCTTTAAATATGATAGAGATAAAACCACTCCATGCCATATTTCAAAAGGTGTCTTTTCCACTTTCTTGGTTGGGGCCATATTCAAAATACGGGCTGCAGAGAGCAAAGTGAAACCTCAAAATGATAGAGGCAATGAGCTTCTAGCCATCATAGATGGAACCATATCCAATAGAGTTTGAGTTCTCCTCTCGGGCACACCATTGTGTTGTGGTGTTCCAGGTGGAGATAGTTGTGAGACAATCCCATAACTTCTAAGATGATCTCTAAAAGCATCACTTAGGTATTCACCTCCTCTATCAGTGCGGAGAATTTTTATTGACTTGTTGAGTTGATTTTCTACTTCATTCAGGAAGGTTTTGAACATTTCAAAAGCTTCATCTTTGTGTCTTAACAAGTACACATACCCATATCGACTATAGTCATCGGTAAAGGTAATGAAGTATCTTTCATTGTACCTAGTCATTGGTTTAAAAGGACCACATACATCCAAATGTATGATACCTAATAATTCTTTTGCCCTTTCGGTTTTGCCTTTAAAAGGTTCCTTGGTCATTTTGCCTTGTAAACAAGATTCACATACATCAAATGAATCATATTCACTTGCTTTTAAAAGACCATTCTTTTGGAGTGTTTGTATGCACTTCTTGTTAATATGACCAAGATGGTAATGCCAAAGATAGGTGTCACTCAAATCTAATTTGAGCTTCTTGGTGGTGGTTTGGTACAATGAGCTATCATATAATGTGTTTTCATGAACCAATTCATAAATACCATTAATATGAATAGCTCTAAAGTAAAAGATGTTATTTAAAGAAACATGAATTTCATTTTCGATAAATGTCAAAACATAACCATATTGTCTTAATTGGAAACTGAAATAATGTTCCTACTCAAACTAGGAGCATACAAAACATTGTTCCAAATTGCTTCCAAACCAATTGGAAGCTTCAAGATGTAGTCCCCTCGGTCTTCAACTTGAATTGTTGCCCCATTCCCCACATAGAGGCTAACATCCCCTTTCTTGAAGTCCTTACTTCTTCTGAAGCCCTGCAACAAATTGCAAATATGAGTTCCACATCCGGTATCCAATACCCATGTGTTAGAGGATATTAAATTTAGATCAATATGAATCATGAAAATTGTACCTGAGGTTTGCCCGGCATCCTTCTTACCTTGCAACTCTTTGAGATGGACAAGACAATTCCTTGCCCAATGTCCTATCTTTCCACACTTAAAGCATGGGTCATTCGAAGCAACCTTTTGCTTCTTCTCCGCTGATTTTGGTGGTGGCGGTTTTACCACTCCCTTTCCTTTTCCCCTAACGTACCTTTTACCCTTGGCAACACTTGCCTTGGGTGTAGGGTGAGGCCTCTTCTTGTTTCCACCTTCATTGATGGTGAGAATGGGTAAAACCTTTTTACCCATAGCCGCCTCGGCAGTTTTGAGCATAGAGTGAAGCTCACTTATGTTCTTGTTCCACCCGTCCATGTTATAATTCATAACAAAGTTGTCAAACCTTTTTGACAAAGAGTTGAGGATCAAATTCGTAGCCAACTCTTTGGAGACGGGACAAAACAGCCTTTCGAGGCGATCAATGTGGCTTTTCATCTTAAGTACATAAGATGAGACCGACTGGGTGTCATCCATACGACATGCATAGAGTGCTCGAACCGTTTCGAAGAGCTCTACCCTTGCTTGTTGTTAGAACGTTTCTTTCAACTGGGTAATCATGTCGTATGCTTCGTGATGTTCGTACTCCTTTTTGGAGATCCGGAGTCATACTTACCAACATAAGGCAAGACACTTGGACCGAGTACTCAGTGTATTTTACCAAATTATTATAGGCCTCCTCATCTTCCTCATTGGGTTGATCGGGAATCAGATCATCTAAAACATACGACCGTTTCTCTTGCTGGAGAACAATTCTCAAGTTTCGAAACCAGTTGATAAAGTTGTTATGGTTTAGATGCTCCTTTTGGAGCATGGTTCTTAGTGATAGGGTATGAGCGGACAGGATATCATTGTTTTCATTGTTGGTGGTGGCCATCTACAAAATTTTAACAAAGTCCAATTTTAGTATTTTCGATATTGTCTTATTTTAGTTATTAATAATCTTTTATGTGTCATACACAAATTAAAATTCTAGAATCCAACGTTATATTTAAATAGTGGTTAGGTGACCTTTATCCCATTATTTAAATTAACCAGGTAGTCAACGTTTTGACAATTGCAACCCTTTGCAACTTCTAGAGGTGTGGGATCGACTTAAACATCATATGTGTGGTCGGCACGTTTATCCTATCAACACCTTTTGTAAACCATATTATAGGTGATCCATTTAACATGGTATGCGAATCAAGTCACCCTACTTACACACACATGTGAGTTTACCAATACAAGTGGTTAGGTGACCTTTATCCCACAAATATGGTATTCCCACCACAAATCACAAGTTCGCTCAAAATGGTTAGGTAACCTTTATCCCATTAAGAGTTTGCAATTGACTCGAGTGTTGTGCAAAAGGACGGTGTTAAACTTTTTTTCAAAAGGAATTTTTAGTTTTCATAATTCTAGTTTAGAAAACTCTATGTACCTTGTATTTGTATGCTTTCAAACACATGGTACCCTATGGTTCCCTTTTTAATAAAACCCCTTTTATTAAAATCATTAATCCTTTTAATAACCTTTTATTAACTACTTAATGATAAGGAACCATTATTTTTCAGCTTGTTATGTTTGTTAATAAGTTTGTTATGCGTAATATCCTTATATCAAACAACAACCATAAAACAAACAACCAAACAAGCACAACCATACAATCATAAGTGCATAACTATAGCCACTAAGTTGACCACACTTGTTGCCATCACAAGTGTTATCATTAGGTCTTTCCTAAGGGTTAACAATGACACATCAAAGTATGTCCATGAACTCCCACTTGAATCCACATCCAAATGCTTCAAGTGTCCATGTCTTTTGTGTCCTTCCTTTGTATCTTTCTTTGGGTCTCCTACTTGTGCATCTTCTTTTACAAAAATTATATCCTAATACAATTTTTTTAATAAAAGAAATGCACCTAATCAATTTATTACATAACCAAAGAATAAATAAATTACAACCCAAAGATACGAACACAAAAAAAAATATTATTACAACCCTTTTAAAGAATAAAATCAAACATGACAAAACATTCAACCAAATCCAAAACACACTTGGTCAAGGCTATGTTATGCACCAAAACATGTATCCAAATACAAGATTCAAGAACAAAATGAACTCCCTTTTTAACCCTCAAAATTTCAGCCAACATGAACTAAAATTTTAGGGTTTTTGTCCAAAAAAAAATAATCAACCATTTGACATCAATCTTTCAAGATTTATTCTAAAGCATGTAAAATAAAACTTGAAAGACAAGGGATTCATATAACCATAACAAATCAGCCCCTAATGGGTTGAAAAAGTCCAACAAAACTAACTTTTCTTGGACTTTTGAAGCAAGTTTTCCACATAACCGGCTCTAGATGCCATTGTTGGGTTTGTTGCATGTTTATCAAAGTTTCTTTAACCATTTAAACAAAAACGCAGCGGATATTTTGACATATGAAACATGTTTTAGTTGCTGAAATAAACCATTTATTAACCAACATAACAAACCCAAGAACAAGGATCAAATATATGTAAAAAGAAATGCTATCAAACATAAACAACCATAGGGTATTCTTAGAATACAACCTTTCTAAGAACAAGAAGATGTGAGATGGAAATTGATAGAGAAGATGATGATGTTCTTGAATAGAAGCCTCCAAAGAAGAAGACCTCAAGCAAGTATAACCACAAGCTTCTTGCCAAACACCCAACTAGTTAGGAAGTTGAACACCAAACTCTTCTTCTTATGCTTTCTTCCAAAACCGAAAATTTCAGCCAAGAACTCTTCAAAATTCGAAAATTTCAGCCAAGAAAGAAGAGAGAGTTTTGCTTTGTGTGTGAGAGAGAGTGTGTATTGAGTGGAGTGTGAATTAGTTTAAGCCTTGTATTAAAACAAGACAAAAGAATCCCATGGAAAGCATCCAAGGGGGCGGCAGATTTTTGGTTCAAATGGGTTCCCACCCATTTTAATTTTATAAAACTTTCACACTCTTTAAGTCATAAGTTTATAAAATTAAACACATTTTAATTTTGTAACTTGAACACACTTTTATTTGTTATTATTTAACCTACTTAAATAATAATACAAATAATTCCTCATGAACAAATTATCCATATAATTTGTTCTATTTCAAGTACAATAATTTAGAAAGTCCATTTTCTAAATTGGTGTCAATATTTATTTGTTTGATCATATCAACAAATAAATATATATTGGGTATGACCCGACTTGGATCATAACGTACTAACCACATCAATCTTGTATGTGTCTTGGGCATATAAGATCTAAAAATTTTTACTTGTAAACAAGATTCACATACATCAAATGAATCTTATTCATTTGCTTTCAAAATACCATCCTTTTGAAGTGTTTGTCTGCGCTTCTTGTTTATATGACCAAGACGACAATGCGAAAGATAGGTGTCACTCAAATCCAATTTGAGCTTCTTGGTGATGGTTTGGTACAGTGAGCTATCATATAATGTGTTTTCACGAATCAATTCTTAAATACCATTAATAGTAATAGCTTTAAAATAAAAGATGTCTTTTAAAGAAACATGAATTTCATTTTCAATAAATGTCAAAACATAACCATATTGTCTTAATTCGGCAACTGAAATAATGTTCCTAGTCAAATTAGGAGCATACAAAACACTGTTCAAAATTTCTTCCAAGCCATTTGGAAACTTTAAGATGTAGTTCTCTGGGTCTTCAACTTGAACTTTTGCTCCATTCCCCATGTAGAGGCTAACATCCCCTTTCTTGAAGTCCTTACTTCTTTTGAACCCCTGCAACAAATTGCAAATATGAGTCCCACATCTGGTATCCAATACCCATGTGTTAGAGGATATTAAATTGAGATCAATATGAATCATAAAAATTGTACCTGAGGTTTGCCCGACATCCCTCTTAGCTTTCAACTCTATGAGATGGACAGGACAATTCCTTGCATAATGTCCTATCTCCCCACACTTAAAGCATGGGTCATCCGAAGTAACCTTTTGCTTCTTCTCCACTGGTTTTGGTGGTGGCACTTTTACCACTCCCTTTCCCTTTCCCTCAACTTACCCTTTACCCTTGGCAACACGTGCCTTGTGTGCGGGGTGAGGCCTCTTCTTGTTCCCACCTTCATTGATGGTGAGAATAGGTAAAACCCTTTTACCCATGACCGCCTTGGCTGTTTTGAGCATATAGTGAATCTCACTTATGTTCTTGTCCCAACCGTTCATGTTATAATTCATAACAAAGTTGTCAAACCTTTTTGACAAAGAGTTGAGGATCAAATCCGTAGCCCACTCTTATTGAGACGGGACAATTCAGCCTTTTGAGGCGGTCTATGTGGCTCTTCATCTTAAGTACATAAGATGAGACCAATTGGATGTCATCCATACGACATGCATGGAGTGCTCGAACCATTTCGAAGCGCTCTACCCTTGCTTGTTGTTGGAACGTTTCCTTCAACTGGGTAATCATGTCGTATGCTCCGTGATGTTCGTACTCTTTTTGGAGATCCAGAGTCATACTGGCCAACATGAGGCAAGATAATTGGACTGAATCCTCAGTGTATTTCACCCAATCATTATAGGCCTCCTCATCTTCCTCATTGGGTTCATCGGGAATCGGATTGTCTAAAATATATGACCGTTTCTCTTGCTTGAGAACCATTCTCAAGTTTCGAAACCAATCAATAAAGTTGTTATGGTTTAGACGCTCCTTTTGGAGAATGGTTCTTAGTGATAGGGTATGAGCGGACCAGATATTATTGTTTTCATTGTTGTTGGTGGCCATCTACAATATATAACAAAGTTCAATTTTAGTATTTTCGATATTATCATATTTTAATTATTAATACCCTATTATGTGTCATACACAAATTAAAATTCTAGAATCCAACGTTAAATTTAAATAGTGGTTAGGTGACCTTTATCCCATTATTTAAATTAACAAGGGAGTCAACGTTTGACAATTGCAACCCTTTGAAACTTCTAGAGGTATGGGATCGACTTAAACATCATATGTATAGTTGGCATGTTTATCCCATCAACACCTTTTGTAACCACATTGTAGGTGATCCATTTAACATGGTTTGCAAATCAAGTCACCATACTTACACACACATATGAGTTTACCAATACAAGTGGTTAGGTGACCTTTATCCCATTAAGAGTTTCCAAGTGACTCAAGTGTTGTGAAAAAGGACGATGTTAAACTTGTTTTCAAAGGGATTTTAGTTTTTATAATTCTAGTTTAGAATACTCATGTACCTTGTATTTGCATTCTCTCAAACACATGGTACCCTATGGTTTTTTTTAATAAAACCCTTTTTATTTAAAATCATTAATCCTCTTAATAACCTTTTATTAACCACTTAATAATAAACAACCATTTTATTTCAGCTTGTTATGTTTATTAATTAGTTTGGTATGCATATCCATATATCAAACAACCAACATAAAATAAACAACCAAATAAGCACAACCATTCAATCACAAGTGCATAACCATAGCCACTAAGTTGACTACACTTGTTTGCCATCACAAGTGTTGTCATTTGGTTTTTCCTAAGGGTTTATAATAACACATCAAAATGTGTCCATGAACTCCCACTTGAATCCGCATCCAAATGCTTCAAGTGTCCATGTCTTTTGTGTCCTTACTTTGTATCTTCCTTTGAGTCTCCAACTTGTGCATCTTCTTTTACAAAAATTATAACCTAATAAAAATTTTCTAATAAAAGAAATGCACCTAACCTATTTATTACATAACCAAAGAATAAATAAATTACAACCCAAATGATACAAACACAAAATTATTATTACAACCCTTTAAAGAATAAAACCAAATGACAAAATACATTCAACCAAATCCAAAATACACTTGGTCAAGGCTATGTTATGCACCAAAACATGTATCCAAATACAAGATTCAAGAACAAAATGAGCACCGTTTTAACCCTCAAAATTTCGGCCAACATACCAAGATTTTTAGGGTTTTTGTCCAAACAAAATAATCAACCACTTGACATCAATCTTTCAAGATTTATTCTAAAGCATGTAAAATAAAACTTGAAAGACAAGCGACTCATATATCCAAAACAAATCAGCCCCTAATGGGTTGAGAAATTCCAACAAAACTAATTTTTCTTGGACTTTTGAAGCAAGTTTTCCACATAACCGGCTCTAGATGTCATTGTTGTTTAACCATTTAAACATAAAAACACAGAGGATTTAAGAGATTTAAAACTTGTTTTAGTTGTTGGAGATAAACCATTTTATAACCAAGAAAACAAACCCATGAACAAGGATCATATATGTGAAAAGAAATGCCATCAAAACGTAAACAACCATAGGGTGTTCTTAGAATACTACCTTTCCAAGAACAAGATGATATGAAATGGATAAAAATGAAGAATATGATGCTCTTGAATGTAAACCTCCAAAGTAGAAGGCCTCAAGCTAGTATACCCACAACCTCTTGCAAAACACCCAACTTGTTAGGAAGTTGACACCAAAAATCCTTCTTCAAAACCCACCTTCTCCTTGGCTGAAAATTGCAAGAAAGAAAAGAGGAGAGGAATGCACTTGTGTGTGAGAGAGAGTGTGTTTGAGTGTAGTAATGAAAATGTTTAATGTCTTGTATTAAAACAAGACAAGAAATCCTAATGAGAGGGAACAAGGGGGCGGCCGAAATTTTTAAATGGGTTCCCACCCATTTAAAATTTTACCACTCATTATTTATTTATAAGTTTAAAAAATTAAACCCTTTTAGTTTTTATAATATAACCACACTTTTATTTGTTGTCATTTAACCTATTTAAATAACAATACAAATAATTTCTCATGAACAAAATATTCATATAATTTGTTCTATTTTCAAACGCAATAATTTAGAATAACCATTTTCTAAATTGATGTCAATATTTATTTGCTTAATCATATCAACAAATATATATTTATTGGTGTTTGTCTAGCTTGTTATTGGGTATGACCCGACTTGGATCATAACGTACTAACCATATCATTGTTGAATGTGTCTTGGGCATATAATATCCAACAGTTTACATATACATACACTTGTTCACATAAAAACTTATTTACATATACGATAACAAATATGTAAACATATCTACATATAAATAACTAAAATATGTAGTATTTAGTTAACGTGTACGTAAACATATTTACATATACATAACTGAATTTTTAATCGATTTAGCATAAACTTTCTTACCTAAATGCTTACTTTTATCTTTATAAACTTCCTATAACCATATTTTATAGTTTATTAACATAACATTTTCATAATGAATCAATATCGTACTCAAACCACTACCCATATTCATCTCATACTGATACATTTTAACTATAATCACTAGATCTTCATGTTATACGTTATTGATTATTTTGCTTATATGTAAGCAAGATTACTCTTACTCAACTATATTACGTATATGACTTTCACTTTCTTTATTCAATCTTTTTGATTTTTTTGGACTAATATATAGAAAGTGTAAGGTTTATACTCAAAGCTGATACAACCAAAGGTCTCTTAACATGCATCGATAAAATGCAGAGTAAAGTTACTTCAAAACTTTAACACAACTCATAGAAAACATGCTAAGTGTAAAATCTTCCGAAGCCAATGACCAGATTTTCCAAAGCCAAAGATGAAGTTTTCCGAAGCTTCAGAGACAAGGTCTTTTGAAGCCAAAGACTGATTTCTTCCGAAGATAGAGAAGATATGCTTTCTCTGATCACCTTTTAATAAAAGCTGAACAACTTTCTGCTGCCACTCTGAAGACTCACCAACTTAGATAAGTTGGTGAAAAGGTCAATACTTTTGTTAATGGTAGATTAAGGTCATTGGTCTGTAACTTCTACTTTATACCTTTTATCATTTTCATAATATATTAGGATGTGAGCTATGACATGTCATAGTCACAAGTCAAAAGGAAATTTACCTTTTGACTGTACATTGATCTTGTTATCTAGATTAGTATTTTCAGCATTATTTCAAAGTATAGTCAGCTGTATTTCGTTGAAAAAGTACCATACTCCTTATCATATAGCTTATGGATACCTTTGAAAATAATCTCCAAATTCTTTTTACGTTGTTCGTTCGTCATGTTAAGTTTTCTAAAACAAAACTCAACAACCTTAAACTTGTATTGTGGATCTAGAACAACCACAAAATACAATATCATGTTATAAATTTCCCAATACTTATCAAACTTCTTTTTCATTTCTTTTGCCATACCGCTTATCACATTTTCAACATTGTTGATCTGATCTTCAATACATTTTTGGACATTTGTAAACATCCATTTGATAGAAAAAACAGTGGTATCCATTATGTTCAACGACAAGCAGAGAAGACGGGTTGTTGATTATAATGGTTGTTGTGCGATAGTGATGGGTGACCTGCGTCGATAATGTTAACCAGTGGCGTCTGGTGGGTGGAATTTGACAATATGTGGTTTAACAAGAACATTAATACGACATTTTTTATTTACGTATATGTAAATCAGCTACATGTTGAGACCTGTTCTGATCGAACTCTGCAGATAGCAAGATGAAGATGAATATAAGAAGAAGATGATGGTACGATTCCAATGAGGAAGAGGTATCCAACGATGACTGGGCTGTAAAGAGGTTGTTGATTATAGTGGCTGGGGTTTGAAAATGTAAGAGAAGGCTAGATCAGTTTCATATGTTATAATGAATATTTTTAGTGTATATTAATTATAGACAATGTTACATAAATGTATGGGGAAACAACCGAATGATGTTGTGACTTTTCTCTAATCCATTATGATTAATTTACAAATGAGAAGATCTATTAGAGACAAATGTATATATAGACACTAAAGAAGATGAATATGAATATGATGACAGTTAGTTAGTCGTTGGAATCGACTGCGTGTAGAGGTAAGGGAAAGTTCAAGGAAGGTGTAAGGGAAATGTTGATAGCATGAAGTTTGGTTGAAATTCAATATGCATGGAAACTTTAGTGTCATTATCAATTTCAATATGAACATTTTGTATATAGACTTACATATACGTAAACTTTTTTATATATACGTAAACCAATGTGTAAACTAGTTTACATATATGTACACTTGTTCATAACGTAAACTTATTTACATATACGATAACAAATATGTAAACATATCTACATATAAATAACTAAATTATGTAGTATTTAGTTAACGTGTATGTAAACATATCTACATATACATAACTGAATTTTTAATCGATTTAGCATAAACTTTCTTACCTAAATGCTTACTTTTATCTGTATAACCTTCCTATAATCATGTTTTATAGGTTATTAACATAACATTTTCATAATGAATCAATATCGTACTCAAACCACTACTGATATTCATCTCATACTGATACATTTTATCTATAATCACTAAATCTTCATGTTATATGTTATTGATTATTTCGCTTATATGTTTGCCAGATTACTCTAACACAACTATATTACGTATATGACTTTCGCTTTCTTTATTCAATCTTTTTGATTTTTTGGTCTAATATATACATAGTGTAAGGTTTATACTCAAAGGCTGATACAACCAAAGAGATCTCAACATGCATGCATAAAGTGAAGAGTAAAGTTACTTCAAAAGTTTTACACAACTCATAAAAAATATGCTAAGTGTAAAATCTTCCAAAGCCAATGACCAAATTTTCCAAAGCCAAAGATGAAGTTTTCCGAAGCTTTAGAGACAAAGTCTTCCGAATCCAAAGACTGATTTCTTCTGAAGATAGAGAAGATATGCTTTCTCTGATCACCTTTTGACAAAAGCTGAACAACTTTCTGCTGCCACTCTGAAGACTCACCAACTTAGTTAAGTTGGTCAAAAGGTCAATACTTTTTTCAATGGTCGATTAAGGTCATTGGTCTGTAATCATTTTCATAATATATTAGGATGTGAGCTATGACATGTCATAGTCACAAGTCAAAAGGAAATCTGCCTTTTGACTTTACATTGATCTTGTAGTCTAGATTAGTGTTTTCAGCTGTATTTCAAAGTATAGCCGGTTGTATTTCGTTGAAAAAGTACCATACTCCTTATCATATAGCTTATGCATACCTTTGAAAATAATCTCCAAATTCTTTTTACGTTGTTCGTTCGTCATGTTATGTTTTCTAAAACAAAACTCAACAACCTTAAACTTGTATTGTGGCTCTAGAACAACCTCAAAATACAATATCATGTTATAATTTTCCTAATATTTATCAAACTTCTTTTTCATTTCTTTTGCCATACCGCTTACCACATTATCAACATTGTTAATATGATCTTCAATACATTTTTGGACATTTGTAAACATCCATCTGATAGACAAAACAGTGGTATCCATTATGTTCGACGACAAACATAGAAGACGGGTTGTTGATTATAATGGTTGCTGTGTGATAGTGATGGGTGACCTGTGTCGATAATGTTAACCAGTGGCGTCTGGTTGGTGGCATTTGACAACATGTAGTTTAAAAAGAACATTATTCCACATTTTTATTTACGTATATGTAAATCAGCTACATGTTGAGACCTGATCTGATCGAACTGTGCAGATAGCAAGATGAAGATGAATATAAGAAGAAGATGAATATAAGATGAAGATCATGGTACGATTCCAATGATGAAGAGGTGTCCAACGATGAGTAGGGTGTAAAGAGGTTACTGATTGTAGTGGATGGTGTTTGAAAATGTAAAAGAAGGTTAGATCAGTTTCAAATGTTATAATGAATATTTTTTAGTTTATATTAATTGTAGACAATGTTACATAAATGTATCGGGAATCAACCTAATGTTATTGTGACTTTTCTAGGATCCACTATGATTAATTTACAAATGAGAAGGTCTATTGGAGACGAATGTATATATAGATGTAAGGCCCCGTTCTCAGGAAACCTCACAGTTGGCAATTCATAGCATAAATTCAGTTTAATAACAAAACATTGCAGCGGAAAATAGTTAAACATTTGTTAAAGACTTAGAAACCCCATTGTACTCATACATTTGTCCTTTAAAGGTAAACAAAACATATTCCTTGTTCATTAATTACAAT
>BJCO01382787.1:0-10583 GCA_018326465.1 Flaveria floridana | reverse complement strand
TTCTAATCGTTAGGTTTGATCTGATTAACGTTCTCCCTGATTGGATCGCCAATCAAATAGAATTCCACGCTATTTGATTCAGTTTCATGTTGAATCAGTTAGTAGTTTTGAGTCAACTAGCATAGTCCTTGCTGTTTCTATCAAGCTCCTATTCTTCCGTTCAACAACTCCATTCATATGTGGAGTGTAGGCAGAAGTGAATTGATGAACAATCCCTTTCTCATGACAGAATGACTCCATCCACTGATTCTTGAATTCTGTCCCATTGTCTGAACATATTTTCCTAACTTTCAGCTTGTAGAGTGACTCAAATATGGTAACAAGATGTTTGAATGATTCAAAGGTCTCTGACTTCGCCTTTAGAAATATAACCCAAGAGAATCTTGAGTAATCATCCATCACAACAAAGCAGTACCAATTACTAGCTATGCTCTTTGTGCTGACAGGGCCAAACTGATCCATATGTAGAAGCTCAAGAGGAATCTCGATAGAATTAACTTTCTTTGACTTGTGAGACTTCTTTGTCTGTTTCCCTTTCTTGCATGTGATGCAGAAGTCTAGAAGCTGGAAGTTCTTGACAGTAACTCCATCCACCAGATCATTTTGAACCAGATGATTCATCTTCCTGGGATTGATGTGTCCCATTCTCTTGTGCCAGGAAACTGAATCCCTTTCAGTTGCTTTTGACAAGAAACACTGAGCAGTAGACTCAGTTGCAGAGGCTTTTGAAAGGTCCAAGACATACAGGTCGTTATATCTTGAAGCCCATATTAGAACTTGCTCCTCCGGGATAACATACTCTTTCTTATGTATGTAACACTTCTTATTGTCAAAGACAACCATAAAGCCCTTATCACAAATTTGGGAGACTTAAAGCAAGTTGTTTTGCAATTGCTGAACGTAGTTGACCTTGTCAAAATTTACCTTCTCGTTTCCCACTTCTCCTTGTGCAGTGATATACCCTCCTTTGTTACCTGCGAACGATACATGTCCCCCTTTAATTTGCTTGACAATGAAAAGGATAGACGAATTTCCTTTCATGTGCCTGGAAGCCCCACTATCAATAATCCAGGTGTTAGTGATAGCGCTGTAGCAGACAACCTGCACAAAGAATGGAAATTATTAGTTCAGGTTGGGGACCCAAGCCTTTACTAGCTTGGGTTTCCCAGAGATATCCCTCATCAAGAACTCAACCCACTGACCTTCAGAGTACGAGGACATATCTTTCTTCTTCTTGTCCTCACTGTCAGACATGTTACTTGGCTTTTCTTTCCATAAACCAGTTTTGTGTAAGGTCTGTTTATGGTAAACAGACGACTGGCTTATGGTATGAACTTTTTGTTCACTAATAGTCCTAGGTTTAACCTTAGGCAACACAGTTTCGCTTTTGGCTTGTCTATGTTGACTTTGGTGTCTTGGAGGAGTATTAGATCTATTTTTGAAAAATCTTGGTTTTTTATCAAAAAGTTCAATTTTCCTTCTGGGTGTCTGATAATGAGGACAATTTGGAGAAATATGTCCTCGTTTTCCATAGTTATAGCAGGATCTCCCTTCGACAGGTGGAGGAGATCTTCTGTGAGGGGTTGAGTCTGGTCGGGAGCTGGTCTGTTTATCATCCTTCTTAGATGCTTCACCTTCTTTAACAAATTTAATTGTTTTGACATTTTGAGCACATTTTTGATGATTTACACGTTTGGGGTTTGTTGGTTTAGCATTTTTAGGTTCTGACCTAGACGTTTGTGAACCTGACCCAACACTATCCTTTTCAACTTTAATGCACACATCCTCTTTAAGCATCTTATCTTTCAATCCCGAAGTAGTATCCTTCAGTTCAATGACAGACTGCACAGTTTTACCTGTGTACTCTAGATCACTGACCAGAGGAGTATTCACCACATGATCCTTAACTGGGTTATTATTTATTGGTTTACATTTAGTATTCAAAAGGATTTCATGTGGTGGTGGTACTACTTTATAACCCAGACCTTCCCCACCATTTATTTCTTTCACTAAGTTCTGAACTATGTGAGAGGAACTTGCTACACTATGCGGTTTTTGTTTTAAAGAGAAAAATTCGACTTGCAAAACTGCTTTTTCCTTTTTAGTTTCCTCTAAAGATTTTAGATAGAACTTAATGTCATTTGATTGATTTAGGGCAACAACCTCGGTTTCCCTTAGTTGTTTCCCTAGCAGTTCAATCTTTTCTTTAAAACTGTACTCATTTTGTTTTAAAACATGGTTTGCTTCAGTGCACAGTTTTAAGTCATTTACTAGATTATCATTGTGTTCTAATAAGCTAGCAAATTGTAAGTCAATGCTTTCTTTAAATTTATCACATTCAGCACAAGCATGTTTATCAAATAATTCGTCCTTAGAATATACCTGTGCAGAACTGGTCGAATCAGCCATAAAAGTAGAGTCAGACTCCTCAATAACTGGAGATTCTGAGTTTGCAGCATTCAACTCTTCTTCTACAATATGATCAGCAACATCCATAGATTCTTCAATATCTGAACTTGCGTGCTCAGCTATAATGTCTCCCTCGCTTGCAGATCCATCATCCAAGTCATCAACCTGTGCTACATTTGCTCCCTCAGATACGAATCGAAAGGACCGGTCTTGTCCTTCATCACCTTTAGCTACCATAGCTTTTGACTCTTTTCTTGATGATGCCCCAATCTTCTCTTTATTTTGATGGTTGAATGAAGGAAAAGGGTTTCCATTACTTGTCTTCTTTAGCTTCATACATTCACGTTTAAAGTGCCCCTTTTCACCATAGTTGAAGCATGTGACCTTGGTTTTATCAAACCTAAAAGTACTGTGTTTAGTAGCAACCAAGTTCTGTCCCGACTTCTTCACAAACTTCTTAGCCCGTCTAATAGCACTGGCTAAGGCCCACATGATATCCATCCTTTCCAGCTCAGTTTCATCTACCTGCTCATAATCTTCATCGGCTAGATAACAGTTTCCAATCTTCCCAGCGACTAACCCATCATAAGACTGAACAACAGCTGCTAGAAGATCCATATGGTCTTTGGCAACTTCCAAAGTGACATTTCCAAGGTTCTCGGTCTTCAGTTTGGTGGCTTGGGTAGGATTGGACTCAGAAACTATGTACTGGGTTCCAGATGAACCTGATGCTTTGCTTCCCGAGGAACTGCATTGGGAAGGAGCTTATGAATTAGACACAAACGCTGTTTGTTGTGGTGCGCCTGATGATGCTGGAGTAGGAACCGAGTTGTACAGTGAAGGATTCTGAGCGTAGGATCCTTTCTTAGACTTGTATTTCAGTCTCAGTTCCTCCTCTCTTAACTTCAAGATAAAGTCATTTATGTCTAATGTGGCAACAGTGTCATTTTGTCTCAGATTAGACACAAATGGATCCCATTTGTCTGCCAGACCATCAGTAAAACTAGAAACTTTGTCTTCCATAGATGTGGTCACACCATGAGTGTGCAGTTCACTCATCAAATGATAGAACCTATCAATGATATCGTCTAGGCTCTCATTCCCAATTGGTGAGAAATTATCTAACTCCTTTTTGAGAGCTTTAGCCTTCAGTGCCTTCAGGGTTGCATTCCTATCATATCTCTTTTCTAACGCCTCCCACAACTTCTTCGATTGCTTGTTTTCAGAGAATTGATGGAATATGTCTTTAGGTATCGATTGAGTCAATAGTGCATACACTTTCTTTTCAGCGTTATGTAGAACTTTCTGAGCTTCATTCATACCCCCATAGTCAACTTCACCCCATTAGCACTAACTGGTATAGTATAACCAGTCTTTATAGACGTCTAAAGATTGGGGTCAACTCCATTCAAGTAAATCTCAAACCGTTGTTTCCACTGAGGATACTCATCCAACATCAACAACTTCATCGGTTTGTTGTGATTCCCAATCTCATTCTCTAGAAGAAGAAGATTCTAGATACGAGAGTCTTTACCGGCAGTAAGCACAGCAAACTGATCTTCCATTGCTTGAAACTTGACAAACTTGAGACAGGACAGATTCAAATGTACGATTGAACAAGGCGACTGGGTCAATCGTGCGATTGAAGGATGCGAATGACTTCAATCGTGCAATTGGATTCAGTCGTACGAATGAAGAGTACGACTGAGGTCAACCGACTGGAATAGCTTAACCGTGCGAATGAACTGTGCGAATGAATTCAATCGTGCGATTGAACTATACGAATGAGATTCAGTCATGCGATTGAGGTAATCGTGCGACTGAGGCTGTTGTTGAGGGAAAAAGTCGAATTTTTGAACACTTTGACACAAAAATACGAATTTTCACGAACCCTGATCTGCCGTATGGTAAAAAGTCGAAACTTTAACACAAAGACTCGTCAAAAAACGTTTTTAAAGCAAAAAGTGGATCTTTTGACTGAAAACGTTGATTTTAACACCAAAACTAATTGAATCCATGCAAAATCACGAGCCTAAGCTCTGATACCACTTGTTAGGACCGTTTTCGTATGGAGTACTAACGGATTCTGCGTGAGACAGATCAAATAGCATGGAATTCTATTTGATTGGCGATCCAATTAGTGAGAACGAACAACCTGATCGATCTAGCGATGATACAAATGTTAAGAATGAGTTGGAATCGATCAGGAACGAACTACGAACTTGGATGGGTGACTTAGGACGCTCTAGATGGCTAGGGTATGATAATATTCGAAGTGTTATGTTTTTCTACGAATTAAGTGGTATTTATAGGTTTTCAGTGTTCATTGGTACGACTGAACCATTAGCATGGTTCAGTCGTGCGACTGACTCATACGTCTGACTCATACGCGTGACTGAAGGTTCAGTCATGCGATTGAGTCAATCTTATGTCTTAATCATACGACTGATCTAGTCACCTGGTTCAGTCATGCGACTGGTCCAGAAGCATGGTTCATTCGTGTGTATGGGCCATAGTATGGTCCATTAGCATGAATAACCACACGACTAAGTTAAACACATTTCTGAATCATTATTGACTCAGAACTATGTACAACAACCTCAAACCTATATAGACTTGTCATAAATATGAGTAATACCAACTACAATATGAATATGATATAAATAAAGACAATTCAACATCAAAACTCGTATCATATTTCATTAAACATGTCATTACATATGTGTAAGAAATGAAAGACATTTTCATTTTAAGAACATAAACTAGGTACAATGTATCAACATGTGTGTTATCAATTCAATATAGATCATTAACATTTAGTCCATGTAGCAATATGCTTAGACTAAGCAGATGGAATGAAACATCGGTTGTTTCTTGCATTGCCATCATAGTTTATGTGAGTGGTTGATGTCCTGCATTGAATCATGGTTAATTTCTAATCCATTTAGCTCAGTTGCATCATAAATATCATGAGTAGGAAGAACACTCCTATGATGGGAAGGGATCAGCCATTGCTAACTTTTTTTGGGTTGGCAGGCCTCCATAACTGTCCCTATCCTACTAGCAAATCAGTAAGATATTTCAACCCAGGCCATTACTTTCCTGACCTTTCCATTAGCATCTTTATATGTGACTTGATCTTATGTGTATGATTTTGCTTTATCTAATGATGTATCAGATTCACCTCCTAAAGTTGTTTTCTTTCTCCAACATTTTTTTTATTTTAAACCAACTAACTCAACTTTAGTTTGTTTAACAAAACGAGTTTGTTTGGATTTTGAAAATCTTTTAGTTGGTTTAGAAAATCTATTTAGCTTTTGAAAGTTTTATGGAGGTGTAGCAAAAGATCTTTCTCCTTGATAATGTTTGTTTATTCTGGGCATGTGATCATATTCATCATAAGAATTATAATCTTGATTATAATAATTTGATAGATGTGATCTTTTATAATAGCCATTATACCAATCATTATTCCTATATCTATCATACTTGTGTTGTGTGTATGACCTAGGATAATGTCTTGGTGCCCAATAATCATGAATATAATAATGTTTAAAATCATACTCATGCCGATGTGATCGAGGAGAAGAGTAGTTATATCGTCTGTTGTAGTACTCATGCTCCAATCTCGATGGGTACGACTTTGATGGATGATAAGATCTTTGACCTCTTCTATGTTTGTGATGTTGGAAAGATGTTGTATAAACACTCTGAAGTGGTATGATTCTCTATGTCATAATTTAAGCAGTAAGGAGTAGGTCTGGATCTTCTTCCCTTAGGCTTGAATGATGAAGTTGGATTTGCTTGGAACTTCATAGCCTTTTGTCTTGGTTGTTTTTGTTGCTTTCTCTTATGAGGACATATATATGTATGTTTTTGTTGCTTTCTTTTATAAGGCCATATATATGTAGCACTCTTAGTGTTTTTACACTCAGATATGTTCTGTGAATCTGAATGGCATATCTGATAGAGAATTGGTTGTTGTTTTGGAGTTTCTAATATAGCATTTGAGGTTGATAGTTGGTTTGGATAAGGTGTAGAAGACTTGGTCTGAGTTTTCTTCTTTCTTTTTGATCTGGTCTTCTTCATCTTGACTTGTTATTTGATTTCTTGTACCTCAAGCTTTTGTTTGTTCTCTAACTCCATCTTAATCTTTGCCTTTAGTTTAGCCTTAGGCAATTCTGGTTCAAGAAATCCTATTGGTTTGAATTTCTCATTGAGAACCATTGCCTTTTGTTTGTTGTTAGGCTTTGCTGCTTTGGATTTGTGTGGTTATGTTTGTTTTGGATTGATTTATTCAATGACATGATTAATACATGTCAATAGTTGTTTGTTTGGTTGGTTGGTTTCTTCATCACTATCATCACTTGTAGGATCTCCATCTTGACCATCACAGGAATGGAAGGTTTCATTTTGTGATGATTCTGGTTTGAGGTACAACTTTGATGCTGTTTCAGGAGAAGTGATTTGAGTGATGGTGTATGGTTTGTCTGTTGGATGATGATTATGCATATTTGAATATTTTTTGACTTGACTTGTCATTGAAGTTGGCATTTTTGTGTACTTATCATTGTAAGGAGGAGGAACAACATGGTATGTAGTTCCATCACTCTTCTTCTGATCTCTTTGTGCGTCAAGTAGTTCTTCCAACTTTGGCATAAAAAATGTGCCATGTAAACTTTAAGAACATGAATAAATTGATTAAGAGTGATTTGGTAACTGGAATACCAAAGAAAGAGTTTACAAGTGCTGATCGCTGTGTTGCATGCCTAAAAGGGAAGCAACACAAGGTGCCTCACAACCAAAGGAAAAGAATTCCATCACTACTCCCTTACACTCATTACACATGTATCTCTTTGGCCCCACCAGTGTGATCACAAGGTGATCAAAGTCAAGACCATAAGATATGATCAAGGAACTGAATTCAAGAACAAAATTCTTGACACATTTTGTGATGAAAAGGGTATTAGAAGACAATATAGTGCTCCCAGGACTCCTCAGCAAAAGGTGTTGCTAAGAGGAGAAACAAGACACTTATTGAAGCTGCAAGTACCATGCTGTCTGACTCTAAACTGCCCATCACCTTCTGGTTAGAGGCAGTCAACACTGCCTGCTATATGCAAAATAGTTTTAGTAGTTAAGACTCATGGTAAGACTCCTTATGAGCTGTGGCACAAAAGGAGACCTTTTATTGGTTTCCTCAGATCATTTGGATGTCCTTGCACTATCTTGAATACCAAAGATCAAGTAGCCAAATTTGATGAGAAATCAGATGATGGACACTTTATTGGATACTCCTCCCAGGCTAAGGCTTACAGAGTATAAATTCTTAGAACTAGAGTAGTTGAATCTTCAGCCAATATGACTTTCAATGAGCACACTCCTAGTATGAAAGGTTCTAGTCCTGAATGGCTATTTGATCTTGATTTAGTTACCAACTGTTTTAACAAGTCTTGTGAGAATATTTCAGGATCTATAGATATTTTATCAATAGGAGATCCTGATTCAAGGTTTGAGCTAAGAAGATCAAGCAAGAATACTACCTCAGCTTCAGGGGTAACTAACCGTACTGATGGAGTCCCTATAGCATAACCATGACAAATCCAGCTGATACATCTGAGTGCTTACAAATTTCAGCTCAGAGGCACAAACTCAAATGAAGGAGCTTCAAATATAGGAGGAAATGGTAGTGGTGATAGTGATCAAGAATTTCTTGATGCTGATAACCACTTCATGAAAGACAACATCAATGATGTCACACACTCATTGGATCAAATTTCTCTTGATAAGTGTGTTGATGTGGTGGGTGACACTTTATTGTCAAATTTGGACATCCCAAATTTAGATCAGTCAAATTAACTTGCGGTGATCCCTTAACTCAGGATCCACAACCACCACAAACCTCATTAGAGATCTTCTGACACAAGGGTGAGAACAAGAGGACAAACCGATGACAAAAATGTTTGTCTATACTCTTGTTTCTTGTCCCAGATACAACTAAAGAGAGTTGATGACGCTTTAAAGGATAGAAGTTGGGTTGAAGCAATGCAAGAGGAGCTGCTTCAATTCAGAAGACAAAAGGATTGGAACCTATGTCCTCTTCCTCAAGTGAAGACTTCCATAGGAACCAAATGGGTTTGAGAAACAAGAAGGATTATAGAGGACTTGTCATCAAGAACAAGGCTAGACTAGTTGTTCAAGGATACACACAACAAGAGAGAACCGACTACACAGATTTTTTTGCTCCTATGGCAAGACTTGAAGCTATTAGGATATTTTTGGCATTTGCTGCATCCAAGTATTTCAAGGTCTACCAACTTGATGTCAAGTGTGCTTTATTATATGGGGTGATTGATGAAGAGGTGTATGTCAAACAACCACCTGGCTTTGCAGACCCAAATAATCCTAATTATGTCTGCAAACTTGATAAAGCTCTCTATGGGCTGTACCAAGCTCCAAGGAAGTGGTATGAGACACTATCTCAGTATCACTATCAACATGGCTACAAGAGGGGTACTATAGATGGGACTCTTTTCATCAAAGGAACAAGGAATGACTTAATGCTAGTTCAAGTGTATATAGATGACATTTGAGAGCCTGATGAAGAACATATTTGAAATGAGTGCCATGGGGGAACTCAATTTCTTTCTAGGAATTAAAGTGAATCAAGTTGACAATGGCATCTTCATAAGTCAGTCAAAGTATGTACAAGACATACTTATAAGATTCAACATGACTGAATGTAAGGTTACGGAGACACCCATAGCCAGAGACCACTCATTTGGACCTGATCTTGAGGGGGGGGTGTAGATGAACACCTTTACAGGGCTATGATTGGGTCTCTTATGTACCTCACAACTAGTAGGCCTGATATCATGTTTGCTACATGCATCTGTGCAAGACATCAAGCCAACCCTAAGATGTCACACCTGGTTGTTGTCAAGAGATGGTGCTCCTAAACTAGGCCTTTGGTATCCAAAGAATTCTGACTTAAATCTGTATGCCTACACAAATAGTGACTATGGTGGCTGTAACATGACTGTAAAGTCTACATCTAGGGATGCCAATTCCTTGATGGAAGTATAGTCTCATGGCAATGCGAGAAACAATCTTGTGTGTCTGCATCAACTGCTGAAGCTTAATATATTGCTGCTGCTAGCTGCTGTGCTCAATTACTTTGAATTCAGAATCAGATCTTGGACTATGGATTCAACTTCAAGGAGACTCCAATCCACATAGACAACGGCAGTGCTATCTCTATTACAGAGAATCCTATGCAGCACTCAAGGACTAAACACATCAACATTAGGTATTATCTAGTTAGAGATAATTTTGAAAATGGATTGATAAAGCTAATTAAAGTTAACACAAATGAAGAATATGCTGATCTGTTCATAAAGGCTTTTGATGAATAAAGATTTAAATATCTTATTTCAGCTATTAGGATGATTAACTTTGAGTAGATTTTCTTAAAACTTAATTCAAGACTATTTCTAAAACATGTGTGTCCTAAGTTGTCTAAATTATCACCTACATAAGCCCAATTTACGTTGAAAGACACTTTTTCAAATGATATTCCTTAGGATTTTAGACATTAATGTTGGATTCAGAAGAATATTAATTAGTCTTCAAATCAGATAACTACTTATAAGAAATTTACCTTCATAAGTAATTTTTATATATCTTCCGAAGCAAAAATATTCCTCTAAGTACTTATATGTGTTTGAAGGACAATTTTCTTCCAAAAGCAATCACTACTAGAAAACTGTTAATAGATGACGCGCAAAAGATGACGCGCGAAAAAAGATGACGCGCATTTACGCGTATCATAAATTATATGTCATTTTTTAAAATTTTCTTAGAAAGGATGACACGCATTTTTGCGTGTCATCTTAATGTGTCATTTTTTAAAATTTTTATAAGAATATTACTACGCGCGCGACCTGAGCTTCATTCCAAACACTTCATCGATCTCCCGCTTCATTCCAAAAACTTCCCCCAATCGACCTTCCACCGCCGACCTGCCCCCTTCCACCGCCGGACGCCCCTCCCACCGCCGGTCGCGACCACCACATTGCCACCGCCGACCTTCCACCGCCGGCCGCAACCCCCCACCACCACCATCGACCCTTCGACCCGCAGCCCCAATCGACCCGCAGCCCTAAATCGACTTC
>BJCO01382778.1:0-11813 GCA_018326465.1 Flaveria floridana | reverse complement strand
AGTTACCAATCTTTCCTGCTACTAACCCGTCATACGAATGGACCACAGCAGCAAGTAAATCCATATGCTCCTTAGCAACTTCCAGAGTTACATTGCCCAGATTCTCTGTCGTTAACTTCGTCGGTTGAGCTTCTGTAGAACTATGTTGAACACTTGATGAAACACTTGACTCACCACCTAAAGATGCACTTTGAATGTTTGCAGATGTGTAACACACGAAATCAGTCTGCGAGGGTGCACTAGAAGATGCAGTAGTAGGAGTCACATTGTATAGAGACGGATTTTAAGTGTAGGTTCCCTTTTTAGACTTGTACTTATGTCGTAGCTCTTCTTCTCTCAATTGGAGAATAAAATCATTTATATTCAACGTTTCCAGAACAACATTATGTCTTAAAGTGGAAAAGAATGAATCCCACTTATCAAGTAACCAATCAGCCAAACTCGACACCTTATCTTCCATAGACGTTTTATCCCCATGAGTGTGCAGTTCACTCATCAAATGATAGAAGCGATCAATAATATCGTCCAGACTTTCATTCTCAATTGACGAGAAGTTATCAAATCCCTTCCTCAAAGCTTTAGCCTTTAGAGACTTAAGCGTTGCATTTCCTTCATAACGTTTCTCTAGAGACTTCCATAACTTTATGCATTGCTTGTGTTATGAGAACTGATGGAAAATGTCTTTTGGAATGGACTGTGTCAACAATGCATTGGCCTTCTTCTCAGCATTGTACGCAACCTTTTGTGCCTCATTCAAACCACTTAGATTCAGTGGAATACCGTCAGCTCCAACTGGCATAGTGTAGCCAGTCTCAATAGTGCTCCATAAGTTTGTGTCCACTCCATTCAAATGAACTTCAAACTGTTGCTTCCATTGGGGATATTCGTCAAGTGATAGAAGCTTTGGTGGTAGCTTTGGTGGTTTGTTGTGATTTCCGATCTCATTTTTCAAGAGCAATAGATTCTGAATTCTGGAGTCTTTCCTGGCCGAGAAAACAAAGTGTTGTTCATCAATGATGACTTACACTGAAAAACTAGACAAAACTGACTGACTGGTGCAACTGGGGAGTGCGAATGAAGACTCAACCGTACGATTGAAGTCAACTGGACGATTGAAGTGTGCGACTGAATTCACACGTGCGATTGAGGTCAATCGTTCGTATGAATCTATGCGTATGAGTTCAGTCGTACGAATGAACTATACGACTGAGCTTAACTGAATGAATGAGCTTAAGCGTGCGAATGAAACGGACGATTGGACCAATCGTGTGACTGAGCTATGCGTATGAAGTTCAGTTGTGCGATTGAATCAATCGTGCGACTGAGACGTCTGAATTCAAAATTTTTCAAACTTTTCACTCGATTCGACTAAAAAAACGATTTTGAAAACCCTAGTCGGCTAGAACTCGAAAAATATGAACTTTTGAACACATGCACTCGTAAAAATCGAATTTTTAATGTAAATGGAACGGATCTTTGATTGAAAAACGTTGACTTTTGCAAAAACGCGATTGAGTCCACGTAGAAACCACTTGTTAGGACGGAGTACGAACTGGTACTAATCGAATCTACATGAAACCAGATCAAATAGTGCAGAATCCTATTTGATTGGCAATCCAATCAGGGAGAACTTTAATCTAATCAAAACTAATGATTAGAAAACATTAAGAATTGATTGGCAATGATCAGGAACACTCTATGAAGTTGGAAGGGATGACTTGGACGTTCTGGGACGGCTAGGGTTGTGAATTCTCGAAGTGTTTTGTTTTTCCACGAATTAAGTGGTATTTATAGGTTATAGTCTTCATTCGTATGACTGAGCCATGCGTATGGATCAGTCGTGTGACTGAGTCATACGATCCATTCACACGTATGACTAACCCACACGATTGATTCATTCGTACGACTGAATCAGTCTTATGACTCAATCATGCGTTTGGCTCAATCACATGGTTCAGTCGTGTGACTGGCCCATTTGCATGGTCAAATCGTGCGACTGGATCATAAGCCATAGTTAAACACATTCCTGAACCTTTAACGATACAGAACTATGTCTAACAACTGTAATCCCGTATAACATGTTCATATAAGCATGTAATAAACAATAATATAAATAGATATGACATTCAATAACCAATAGTCATTCAATAAAGAGTTTTCATTACATATATCAAAACATTACATCAGTGTAATCAAAATGAAAGTCATTTACATTTAAGCACACTAGAACTAGAACTAGGGACATATGTACCAACAGACGCACAAACACTTGTTGGTCAAATCCACTTAATTATCACTGATGTGTGTCAAAAATCTATGTATGGACTTAAGCAGACAAGTATACCGATAATCGTCGTGACTGCACCACTTGATGGTCAAAATCAATGTGTGGTACATAACAGACCAAGCATGATTTCCAGTTCGCACTTAGAAGTCTTAGATGAATGAGAAACTGTGATATGTAAATATGTAGTTTCCTTTTCAATATATTAACAAAAAGTTCCAAGAAATTACGTTTATACCTGTCTGATTCCATATGAATCTGTCTTAGAAATGAAGTTAATGCTAATAGACTGTTCTGCTTAGGGGGAGATTCATTTTAAAATGAATATTAAAATGTCTTCAACTCTACCCAAAGAAAATCACAAAAATATGTTTATTTCAGTAATTCAGTTTAGTGTTTTCTAGTTTTCAAGTTTTTCTGTTTGTAGTGTGTCAGTGTCGGACTGTGCAACAAGATGTATCTCTGTGAATGTCACAAAAGGAACTGAACGTTAATCTTGAATCACCTGTTTCTAAAGAAAGTTAAAAGAATCACGTCTGAGGTGATTAACGGTTTTCAAGTAAATGGATCACGTCTGAAGTGATCGGGTGGATAAAAGGATCATGTCTGGCGTGATCGGGTGGATAAAAGGATCACATCTGAGGTGATCAAAGGTTCTTTAATTTAAAATGGTCATGTCTGAGATGATCAAATGCTCAAAATGTTTTTTCTAGTATTAAAAGGGACTGTGTCAAATGGTCATAAAGTTAAAAATCTGAAGTATGAGCCATTCACATGACTGGACCATGAGTACGGACCAGTCGTACGATTGGACCATACATATGAACTCAATCGCATGATTGGAGGTGACCGACTGTGACGGTCGCATGAATAACCCTCAATCGCACGACTGGAGGTGACCGAATGAGCCAGTCGCACGAATCAAGTATGCGACTAGGTTCAATCGTAAGACTGGAGGAAACCCAAGTATAAATAGAGGGGGAGTTTGTCGCAGTTGCTCATTCACTCCAATCGCCCACTGAAACGCACAACATAACCTCACTCTGCCAAAATTTCGTTTGATCGATATATACCTTTGTTTGATGTGTTCTGACGATTTGTACTGATTCTACAGGTATTGCGCGATGATGTTCAACCTCAAAGATCAGTAAATTCATGTCCAAATGATCAAATTTAAGACCTAAATAGAACCGAAACTTAGTTTGACAAATAAACCATTAAAACTAAGTATCTTGATCAAATAATAGTTATTAGGAGAATAGTCAGACATTTGCGAACCTAATGATCCAAGCCACAACTTCTAACATCATGTTTTGCTCAAAATTTGAATTTGAATGGACAAACAGTCTGTCATGCGAATGGAAACCCTGATGAACTTCAATCGCACGACTGAGCTATGCGAATGGCTCCATCGCACGACTGAGATAGACGAATGGCTCAATCGCACGACTGAACCATGCATATGAGTTCAGTCGCACGACTGTGGTAAATGCATAAGAGAACATACGTCTAAGCCCAGTCGCATGACTCAGTCGTACGGATGAGCTCATGCGCACGACTAGATCTCAGTCGCACAGTCTACTCGCACGACTAGATCTCAGTCGCACAGTTCATTCGCATGACTGAACAAAAGTTTTCAAGTTCATTGAATCAAACTGTTACTCATTGACACTTACTAATATTTATTTACTTTGTGTCACAGATAGCGAGTCGTTGGACGATGAGCACAAAGCATAATATTTGTGCTCATCTCAATCTGTCATCAAGCAACGCAGCTGAGTTCTCCGGTATCATTACATTTCTATGGAGATTGAGGATCTTTCGTGCAATCTCGACACCATGCACACCGTATAGATCAGTTTAGCAGGCTTTCTGGGAAAGCGCTGTAGTTGACAGGTCCTTCGAGCCCCATCGTATCATGAGTTCCATCTTTGGGGAGGCTATAGAGATCACAGAGGAGGATCTCAGGACCGTATTAGAGTTCGGAGATGATGCTGATGGCCCCACACGACTGCATACCCTTACTATTCGAGGATGTTTTCTGAGTGCTAAGTACTTGGGGGACATCAACGCAGGTGTGCTCAACAAGAGCAACCTGTGCCCCCAATTCAAGTACTTAGCCCACGTGCTGTTGAGATGCATCGCCTCATGGAAGGGAGGCTTGGACGAGCTATCTCAACAAAAGCAGAACACCTACGTGGCGTTGGTGCTGAATCACCCATTCAACTTCTCAAGTATGATCTTCACCTACCTGGTGGAGAACATCGAGGCGAAGGGCAAAGAGAGCTTCTGCATGTACCCATGCTTTATGCAGATGATTATCGATCAGAAGCTCCCTTCGCTGCCTAAGGAGAAGGAGGATGCCGTGGTCCTAGAGGTGATGGATGATACCACCCTTGGACGGATGAAGGTGTATCGGGGCAAGCAGGTCAAGCCCCCTGTGAGGCGACTGTTCGGGCATCTGGCCCGGGAGGATTATGTGGTGCCAACTAGGTGAAAGTGGCACCATGATGATAGTGATTCGGACACAGAGCAGATTGTGTTCCCAGTTGATGACTCAGATGACGATGATAGTGATGATGGTGGAGATACTGGCCCCTCTCAAACTAGGGCCACTGCTACTGATGTTACATCTCCACCATCTACCCAAGGAGGTACAGAGACTGCTTGATTCCATCAGGAGTTTCAGCCTGATGAGGAGGAGGAGTCAGACGAAGAGCCTCTGGTACTAACGGTGTAAAGCCGGGTCGTGGCCACTGAGAGAGGCATGAGGGCGGTAGGTGGACGCCAGGGTGAGTCTGGGGAGGCTGTTACTGATCCATCATACGCCCCAGACAACCCCAGCAGCCAAGGGCGAGCCTCTGTGTCAAAGGGGACATGGAAGAAGAGGATGGCTCAGCCCTATGGGAAGAAGGGGAAGAGGCCCAGATTTACACTTCTTACCACCACCTCTACCACTACAGCCACCACCTCTACCACTACAGCTACCACCACTACTACCACACCACCCACTACTACTACCACACCTCCACCTTCCACTGCTACACCCCATACTTCTCCACTCATTCATTCACCAACACCCATATTCACCACAGCCACCACAACCACCACCAGCCACCAAGCCGGACCATCCTCACACCCCAGTTTCCCCACAGGATCTTCTCTACCCTCCATTGAGGTAGGGGAACAGCTGGCAGCACTAAACCGTATGGTGCTGAAGCTGTTTGCTGCTGATGAGGAGAAGATTTCATAGATATGTCAGCTTGTGGACCTCAGTGCTACCCAAGCTCAGCAGATCTCACAGCAAGCCCAACAGATTGCCCAACTGCAAGAGCATAAGGTGGAATCAGCAAAGAAGATAGAGGTGTTGGAGGTTGCCAATAAGTCTATCGTGCTCAAGCTCAAAGGATCTAAGGATGAGCCTCTTAAGATCAGAGAAGGAGATGATGATGATGATGATGATGATGGAGAAGATGATGAGAGTGATGATGATGATGATGTCAGTGGTGAGGGAGAAGCAAGAGGATGGCGGGAAGATGATGATGAAGAGGAAGGCGATGCAGCTGCATCTGCCTCAGCTCCGTGTCAAGAACAAAGAACAAAGAGAAAACAAGACCAAGGAGCATCATCGTCTGCTCCACCTACCTCCCTGACTGAAGAAGATCCCAGCATGATCTAGGACAAAAGTAAAGTTTAGATGTCTATGTATTTATGAAAGCTTTGTAATTGAATCGTGTATTAATGTTATGTAAATTAATGTTTATATTTCATTATCAAATGCTTGATTGTCTTGATTACTTACTAACTATTGATGTCTTTACATGTTTAATTCAAGCAGATCAAACATCTCCTCAATATGAATTTGATGTTGCTCCCCTATAGCAAATCAAGTCTCAATTAACAATTATACTTGATTTGCAAGGTATAGTCAGGAGGTCTGTGAGTTATACTCCTCAAGAAGGAGAAATAATTCATGACCTTACTGACGAGCAACTTGCTGAGATGTTCCGGCTGAACTCGGATGAGATTATCAAGGACGTTCCAACTGTTGATGTGGCTAGTGACGATGAGCTTAACGATGTGGATGAGATAGAGATTGAGGACGTCACAGCCCAGCATTATCCAGAGCACACTGACCGAGAGGGAAATGTGGTTCCCAACATAGGAAGTACTCTCAGCAGTGATATGTTTGAGAAGCTGAATCAAAAAGAAAAGGAAGCAGAGACATCAACAAGCCAAGCCCAAGCCTCGGACGATGATGTGGACATCAGAAAGGCTGAATGGGTGGCTTGTTTTGCAGAGATCCGAGCCCAGCGCGCAGCACCAAAGCCAAGTGCCTACACCAAGCTCTACAAAGTGAAGAAGCATCTCAAGGTGTCAGGCAAGATCATAGCGTGGGCATATTTTGAGGATCTGAGTGTTTACGCAATGAAGAGGGAGAGGGGAATAGAGTACTTTAGATTTCCACATCATCTAAAGACTCTTTCCGATTTTGAGCTCAACCAGCCGGCACGCCTAAAGCTGCTATTTGCCGACCCGAAGAAGATGTCAGGCTGGTTTGAGGCTGCGTTGAAAAGAGAGTACCATACTAGGTGGGTTAACTTCAGACCTCAATAACCGACGAGGTATATCAAAAGGTCTGAAGTTAATCCCATTACTGGAAGGCCGACAGTTGTCTTGAAATGGCAACCTCCGCGCACGATGTCACGTATACCTATGAGGGAGATGCCATAAAACATTACACCCCATTTTAAATGGTGGTACTATGACTAGCGTACTGGAGAAGCCGTCATTGTTTTGGATAGAAAGGGGACTTTGGAGACAATAAGGGTGTTCGACCCAATGTGTCTCACGAACTTGTCAGCAAACGATGTATATACTTTGTACAAGTGGCTGCTATTTTTTGATACGCAGGATATCGTGCAAGCACTTCAGTTTCAATAAGTTATACGTTTATGCTTTGCATTTGATATTCATGCTAGGGTTTCAAAGGAAGAAAGATTCAAGAGATATGAAGAGTTTGCTAAGGAAGTCAAAGAATAGGTAGAACTAGGTCCAAGGGGAGTTTGTTGGTACACATGTCCCTAGTTCCAGTTCTAATGTACTTTAATGTTTAATGACTTTCACTTTGTTACACTGATGTAATCATTTGATATATGTAATGAAAAACTCTTGAATGAATGAATATGTGTTATTGAATGCCTTGTATCTTTATATTAATGTTTATTACACGCATATTGAACTAATTATATAGGTTTGTGAAGTGTATGAAGTTCTCATGCGAATGGACCATACTAATGGACCATACGCATGAAAATTTCATGCTAATGGACCAGTCACATGACTAAACCATGAGACTGGATCAGTCGCACGATTGTAACATGTGATTGACTCAGTCGCACAAATGAACCTTCAGTCGTGCGGATGGATCAACCGCATGCTTCATTCACACGACTGAACCATGCTGATGGTTCAGTCGCACGAATGAAGACTCCAAACCTATAAATACCACTTAATTCATGGAAAAACAAACACTTCGAGAATTCACAACCCTAGCCGTCCCAGAACGTCCAAGTCATCCCTTCTAATTTCATAGAGCGTTTCTGATCATTCCTAATCAATTCTTAACGTTTTCTAATTGTTAGTATTGATCAGATTCATGTTCTCCCTGATTGGATCGCCAATCAAATAGGATTCTGCACTATTTGATCTTGTTTCACGTAGATTTGGTTAGTACCAGTTCGTACTCGGTCATAACAGTTTTGAAATAGAAACTTTTGAACCCAACCCAAGAGTAGCATTGTCACGCTCTTGATACCAATCTTCAATGACAACCTCATCTTTTGTGCCAGATGTACTTACTTTCTGGTCAGTAACCGGTGGCACAGGTTTAACTGTGGTATCCGGATCACTGACTAGAAGTGTTGTCACCACATGATCCTTTATTAGGTTATTATTTATGGGTCGACATTTTGTGTTTAAAAGGATCACGTGTGGTGGTAGCACAACCTGATAACCAATCCCTTCCCCTCCCTATTTCTTTCTTTAACCAAGTTCTTAACAATGTGAGAGGAACTAGCAAGACTATGAAGTTTCTGATATAAAGACTTAATTTCAACTTAAAGAGTTGCTTTTTCTTTCTTCGTTTCCTCTATTGTTGTTACATAGAACTTAATATCATTTGCTTGATTAAAGGCAACAACCTCAGTTTCCCTAAGTTGCTTTCCTAACAGATCAATCTTTTCTTTAAAATAGCTCTCATTTTGTTTTAACACCCTGTTAGCTTCAGTGCATAATTCTAAATCATTTACTAAACTATCATTGTGATCTAACAATCTAGAAAATTTTAAATCTATGATTTCACAAAATTTATTGCATTCTTCACAGGCATGTTTATCAAAAAGTTTGTCTTTGGACTCTACCTGTGATGCGCTGGAGGTGTCAGCCATGAAAGCAAACTGAGTTTCCTCGTTAGTTTGAGATTTTGTGCTCACAGCAACCAGTTCATCTTCAATCAAGTGTTCCACTGCATCTATATCTTCCTCAGTGTCTAAATTGGCATTATTAGCTATGTTGTCTCCTTCACTTGCTGAATCATCATTAAGATCTTCCACCAACGCCACATTTCTTCACCACCAGAAATGAACCGAAATGTCCAGTCCTATCCTTCATCTCCTTGAGCAACCATAGCTTTAGAATCTTGACTGGTTGAAGTCACTTTCTTTTAGTTGTCCTGACAGTTGTTTGATGTGAAAGGGTTACCATTTCTAGTCTTCTTTGGTTTCACGCACTCTCGTTTGAAGTGTCCCTTTTCGCCACAGTTAAAGCATGTGACTTTTGTTTTATCAAAACCAAAGGTTGTGTCTTTAGTAGCAATCAGGTTTTGTCTAGTCTTTTTCACAAACTTCTTTGCTCTTCTAACTGCACTAGCCAGAGCCCATATTATGTCCATTCTTTCTAATTCAGCGTTGTCAACCTGTTCATAGTCTTCATCAGCAAGATAACAATTTCCAATTTTTCCAGCAACTAATCCATCATAAGAGTGCACAACAGCAGGAAGAAGATCCATGTGTTCCTTGGCTACTTGAACAGTAACATTTCCCAGATTCTCAATCTTTAGCTTTGTTGGATTTGCTTCTATGATATTGTATTGAGCTCTAGATGATCCTAACATTTCCCTTCCAGATGACCAACTTTGAGAATTTCCAGACATGTTAGATACAAACATTGTTTGAAGAGGTGCTCCTGATGAAGCGGGTGTGGGAACAACGTTATACAATGATGGATTCTGCGTATATGACCCCTTGACTTGTATTTTACTCTCAGCTCCTCCTCCCTCAGCTTCAAGATAAAATCAATGAAGTCTAAAGTGGCTAGATTATCATTCTGTCTCAGATTAGAAACAAAGGGATCCCATTTATCCGGCAATCCATCAGTAAAGCTTGCATCTTTATCCTCCATTAATGTAGTTACCCCATGTGTGTGCAACTCACTCATCAAATGACAAAATCTTCCTAGAATGTCATCCAAGCATTCATTTCCAATAGATTAGAAGTTGTCAAATTCCTTCTTGAGGGCTTGGCCTTTAGTGCCTTTAAAGTGGCATTACTATCGTATCACTTTTCCAAAGCTGACCACAACTTCTTGGACTGTTTATGTTCTAAGAATTGATGGAAAATGTCCTTTGGAATCGACTATCTCAGTAAAGCATAAGCATTCTTCTTACGATTGTGTGCAACCTTTTGCACCTCATTCATCCTACTCAAAGTTAGCTTAACACCATTTGCTCCAACCATTGTAGAATAACCAGTTTCAATAGCAATCCACAAGTTCGGGTCTACACCATTAAGGTAAATCTCAAACCGTTGTTTCAATTGTGGGTATTCATCCAAAGCCAACAGTTTTGGAGGTTTGTTGTGATTTCCAATTTCATTCTCCAGTAGCAAGAGGTTTTGGATTCATGAGTCCAGCAGTAAACGCAGTGTTCTGATCGTCTATGTTATCAAAACTTGAGGATACCCAAAGTCAAATACTCAAACTTGAAAAACCTTATGCGACTGAGTCTATTGTGCGAGTGGACAGTTCAATCGTACGATTGGAGAGTGCGATTGAGTTCAATCAGATGATTAAGTTCAATCGTGCGATTGAGGGATGCGGATGAGCTCAATCATACGAATGGCAAGTCGGAAAGGGTTCAATCGTACAATTCAGCTTAATCGTGCGATTAGGGATGCGACTGAGTCCAATCGTGCAGGTGAATGGTGCGATTGGGATTCAGTCGTGCGATTGAGCCAATCGTGTGACTGAGACTGCTGAGTTTGAAAAATTCGAGATTTTGAACACGTTTAGACTCAAAATGATTTTTCACAAACCCTAAACTGTTGTTAGTCAAAAATTTTAAAACTTTTGAATCATGCACATGTCAAAATCTTGTTTTCTATCAATAACATGGATTTTTAAATAAAGAAACGTTAACTTTAACCAAAACACCAATCGAATCCACGAAGAATCATGAGCCAAGGCTCTGATACCACTTGTTAGGACCGTGTACATACTGAGTACTAACTGATTCAACGTGAAACCTAATCAAATAGTGCAGAATTCTATTTGATTGGCGATCCAATCGGTGAGAACGTAAACCCGGATCAATCTAACGATAGAACAATGTTAAGAATGAATAGAAAACAATCCAGGACGAACTGTGAACTTGGATGGACGTGATAGGTATGAAATAATTTGAAGTTTTTTGTTTTTCCAAAAATTACGTGTTATTTATAGGTTGCAGTGTACAGTCGTACGACTGAGCCATTAGCATGGTTCAGTCTTGCGACTGAGCCATATGATTCGTTCATACGCACGACTAAACTATACAATTGGTTCAATCATGCGACTGAGCCAGTCTCATGTCTCAGTTGAGCGACTGACCCAATAACCTGGTCCAGTCGTGCGACTGGTCTATAAACATGGTCCATTATCATGAAAAACCATAAGACTAAGTCAAACACATTCCTGAATCATTATTAACTCAGAACTATGAATAACTACTACAAAGCCATATATAATATTCATTCAAGCGTGTATTTATAAACGATATAAGAATAAGACACATTGAATAGTGTTGGACCAAAAGAACCAATGATCCAGATCAGAAAAACCTTTTATGTCCCACAGACATCACAACAACTGCTGAAGACTTCATGAGCTGACGGTGACAACAACTGAAGACTTCATCAGCTGAAGTACGAAGACTGAAGGCACCAGCTGATGTACAACAACTGAAGACATCAGCTGATGTACAAAGACTGAAGACATCAGCTGATGTACAAAGACTGAAGACATCAGCTAAAGTACAAAGAGTGAAGACAACAACTAAAGACATCAGCTGAAGACATCAGCTGATGACAACAGCTGAAGTTCAAGTACTGAAGACCTCAGAGGTTGTCACAACAGCTAAAGAAGTATTCTTCAGTTGTTGTGATGGTTTTCCTTTTCAGTAGTTTCCTTTCAGTTGTTTCCTTTCAGTAGTTTT
>BJCO01382745.1:2500-11475 GCA_018326465.1 Flaveria floridana | reverse complement strand
GTACAAGTACTCTAATCCGACTCTAAGACAAACCCGTTTTCCTTGTTAGGTTAACCAGTGTCTAATCCTCCCAAATCCATCTACTCACGACTCGGAACTTTTCCTATTGAAACCGTAAGTATACTTCACCCCTTTTTTGATTTATCACTTTTGGGTTACAACATGTTACTTTTTTAAATACACTCACTTATACATTCAAGCAATACATTCAACACTCAATCTAAATACATGCTTAGTTATGCTATTTGTGAATACATGCTAGTTATACACTCTTATGCATTCTAATACAACCGCCCTTAACATTTATAGATCTATAGGACTAGCACATCCGCCTATTTGTATAATGGGTTTATGTTAAATTTTCATTCAATCGATGCCTATTCGTTGCGACGATGTGGTACATATACTTGTGGACACTATGGTTGATTATTAGGTAATGCATGCTAGCTTTGATTTCAAATTAGTATAGTAAACATGCGGATTGAGATTTTATTCATACTTATGCTATGTATTTAAACTTGTATGCTCACCAACATATTTGTGTTGACGGATGTTTTATGCATGTTGCAGGAAATGAATGAAGGTTTATGCAAGAAAATACTTAGGTGGACTTAGAAACACACCAAGATTTTATCCAAATTTTATGTTATGATGTAACTTGTCTTTTTTTTGGATTGTACTTCATTTTAAGACTATGTAATGTTTGTTTTAGAATCAATGAAATGAAATTTGGAATTTAACATATTGACACTTTAAATACTATGTTGACTTTGAATAATCTATCACTTATCCCGCCCCGATATTTCCACCATCGGTTGGGGTGTGACAGATTGGTATCAGAGCCATAGTTATAGAGAATTAGTAAAACTTTCATGTTTGACCTAGACTATAACTTAGGACTCCCGGTAGACATGCTTAGGCTTATTTGATTTATTTATTATCTATTGCCTAAAAATACTCGAAATTCTACCAGCAACACATAAACCACATAACATGCGCACATAATACCGATTAACATTAAGAAAATACCTGATGGCACGCAGCTACTCAGACTGGCATCCCTTCCCTTTCCGTCCCATTTTCGGTTTAAGTTAAGGTTTATTTTCAAAATTTTACCCATTTCACTTAAAACTGGCTCTGATACCAACTTGTAAGGCCCCGTTCCCGGGACGCTTACATCTGGTCGATTATCGCACATAAAACATATATTTTCATCCTCTTACATAAAAGGGTTGCAGCGGAAACATTTAAACATACATTTCATTTCTATATAATAGCTTTTGCAAATTAATACAATATTCATTTCAAACATAGTTCGTTCGCATTACAATGCAAAAACATTAAACAAAAGAATGCCATCCACAAGAGCCGAGTAACCACCCGTGCCATCCTCAGCAACGTTACCTGCCAACTGGAAACACATAAAAAGTCAGCGTTGCTGAGTGAGTTCTAGTTTTATAATAAAACATACTTTCTTTCGTTAAAACCGTTTCTTTACTTTCATACGATCATACATCATACGTACACATAGATAATATCATTATTATCTTCATCATTCATACTTTCATTCATTCATTCTTTAACTTTCGTTCATTCATCGTACTTTCTTGTCATTCTTACTTTTTCATCATTACCTCTTTTCTTTCCATCAACCATAAACCCTACCCTTCTGTTTCGTGGTACTGGACCTAGGCCTATCATAGACCTTCTATAACGGTGCACCGCACCTCTGGCCACAGTACCTAAGGTAAAATTTAGGTGTACCATTGCCATATGCAATACCCTTCTGTTCCTGGTACTGGACCTAGGCCTATCATAGACCTTCTATAACGGTGCACCGCACCTCTGGCCACAGTACCTAAGGTATGCATCAATGGTTCTATACAAATGGTCAATCATAAAGAAAGACCCCGATGTGTATCCTCCCAGGGTAGCGAACCCACGCACCGTTGGGCTAACACCTTTCAATGGCGTGTCACTTCCGAGTCTGTTGCGACAGTAGGGTCGCTCACCTCATACATTTGCTTGCAAGCCTTTCATTCGTTCATTCGTTCATTCGTTCATTAATGCGTGCATTCTTTCTTTACGTTCCACTTTTCATTATCTTTCACTTTACGTTACATAATACTTTTCATTCATTTATTAACATAACACGTAAAGCCACGGGAAAGATAAACATACATCATAATAGAGAACATCATCATACACAGATAGCATCATCATACAGGGCAACATCATACAGGGCAACATCATACATACGTAACATACATCATGCATAATCACGCAACATCATCATCATCATGCCCAACATAACCACTAAGGCCTCAATAGTCATCTTACATGAACTTACGGGAACTTCCACGTCAATACTTACATCTGCACTTTCCCTCAAAAGTCAGTAATTAAACTACGCTTTTCCTCGGGTACACAAGCCCTACATGGGCATATGGGCACCCTTCAGTCGCATGGCCTCCTTTGCGACTGAACCCCATGCATATGAACACCAGGAGATTGAGCCTCGTGCGAAAGGACATCTATGCGAATGAACACTATGCGAATAGACCTCATGCGTTTGAACACTATGCGAATGAGCACTTATGCGAATGGACTCTCAGTCGCATGACTCCCCATGCGACTGAACCCCCAGTCATGCGACTGAACCTCGGTCGTGCGAATGAACTCCAATCACACTTCAATCGGCCGTATGGCCTCTAGTCGGTCGCCTAGCCCTAGCTGGTGCAGAATGCAATTCATCCCGAACCCAATCTGTCATTTTCGACCTCCAAGCACATCCAAACCCATTCTAGACCCAAATCAATCATCCTAGACCTTAGGAATGCATACCACAACTCCATTCAAGCACACCCAAGCCCGGAAACAAATTCCAAACGCATCACACGCAAACACATACAAATGCGTCAAACACACATATATAAAAACGGGTTTACTATGTGTTCCAGCCCCAAATCAGTTGAAAACCATTAAAAAAGGGGTCCTAGAACTCACACAAACTACCCCGAGAAGTAGAGCTTCGATTTGACCCGCTATACGATGATTTTTGCGCTCGAATCCACCCGAACCAACCCTTTTTCTCTCTTTTCTCCCTTTCTTCTTCTCCTCTCTTTTCTTGGCTGAAATATGGGTGTGGGGAGAGGGTAAGGGCTGCCCTCTCCATTCAAATATTTCCACTTACCCAACTTTCTCACGTTGGTGATATGAATTGTAATAGAGAGAAGGACAATAGAAATTAGGGTTTATACTCTTTGAATTAAGATGGGGAAGGAAGTTACAGAGAAAGAGATGAGAAGGAGAACATAACAAACTTGTGTATTATTTTTCTATGACCTCACTTGCCCTCATTCATTCACTATATAACTTTTACATAATTAATTAATTAATATTAAAGCTGATGTGGTGTCAAGGTAAGCATTCCCTCAATCTTTCTGGCATTCTTTTCTCACGATGACTTCTCCTTAATTGAATTCCTTTCTTGGGTTGTTCTGGAATATTTGGGCCAACCAACTCCTTATTATGGGCTACTGCATTTGGCTGTGTATGGGTCACAACATTACCCCCCTCTATAACTTTCACCTTGTCCTCAAGGTGTAAGGATGGAAAAGCTTTTAACAATGTGACTTTATCTTCCCAAGTAGCTTCAGAGGCAGGCAGACCCTCCCATTGAACTAAGTTCTAATCTGTCAAATGAGTTCCCCAATCGAGAGTACGATGAGCAAGAATAGTAGTCGGTTGTAGGACCAAGGTAGTAGTGGAGTCAACCAAATTTAATGGTGTGACTTGTTGGTCCGGTTTACCGACACACTTATGGAGTAATGATACGTGAAAAACGTTATGAATTTGAGCATCACTCGGAAGGTCTAATTTATAGGCGACGGGACCCACTCTAGCTAGAATATGATAAGGCCCGAAATATCGACGCCCTAATTTTGTATGGCGTTGCAGGCGTATCGATCCTTGGCGATAGGGATATAACTTGACAAAGACCCAATCGCCTACATGAAATTGCACATCCCGTCGATGTTGATCCGCATAAGACTTCATACGGGATTTGGGACAGATTACGTTTAAGCAATTCAAGAACAGCATCACGTTCCAATATTTGAGCCTCCACTATGGAATTGCCCGTAGCATCCTGAATATAGCGACTAATAGTCGGAGGTTTCCGGCCGTAGAGGATTTCAAAAGGTGTCATTTTGGCAGTTGTCTGGTAGGAGGTGTTGTACCAATATTCAGCCCAAGGTAAAAGGCGGAGCCACATGTGGGGGTAATCCAATACAAAGCAATGGAGATACATCTCAAGACATTTGTTTAAGGATTCCGTTTGGTCATCCGATTAGGGGTGGTACGTGGTGCTAAACAATAAAGTTGTGCCATGAAGTCGATGAATTTCCTTCCAAAAGTAGACATAAAACAAGGATCCCGATCGGAAACTATATCAATGGGAATACCATGAAGGCGAACAACTTCTGCCACGAATTCATTAGCAATAGTGGCACTAGTAAAAGAAGTTGGCAGCCCAATAAAGTGACCATATTTAGAGAGGCGGTCCACGACCACCATAATAACCGTCTTGCCCTGCGACGGGGGTAAGCCCGTTATAAAATCCATGGCAATATTTTCAAAAACTAATTGAGGAATTGGCAAGGGTTGAAGTAATCCACCCGGGGCAGGAAGGAGGACTTCATTTGTTGGCAAACTTGACAATTACGAATGAATTCTTTGACGTCATGACGCATACATTTCCAATAAAAATTGGAAGATAAGCGGTGAAAGGTGCGGGTGATACCCGAATGACCCCCGGTGAGTGAGGCATGGAACTCACATAGCAGAAGTTGGCATAACGGGGAATCCGAGGGTACCATGAGGCGTCCTCGAAAGAGTAGCAGACCCTCCTTGAAGCTGTGATCCGGAAAAGAAGAAGGATCGTCGTCAATATGTTGTTTAAGGGTTTGCAATTCAGGGCTAGAAAAAGTAACTTTACGTAAATCTTCCAAAAATGAAAGATTATCAGAAGATAAAGCTAATAATTGGGCGGTTGGCACTCGAGATAAAGCATCAACAGCAGTGTTGAGCTTACCCGGTCGGTAGATAATATCGAAATCATAGCCTAAAAACTTACCCAACCATTTCTGTTGATCGGGTGTTTGTATAACCTGATCCTGAAGATTACGTAACAACTGTTGATCCGTGATGATTTGAAATTGTCTCCCCAATAAATATTGGCGCCACTTTGCAATGGCTTGTGTGATGGCGAACATTTCTTGCTGATAAGCGGATGCACATTGCATGCAGGGAGATAACTTGTGGCTATAGTAAGCAATTGGGTGATTGTCTTGGGATAAAACCGCGCCAATACCCGAGCCCGATGCATCTGTTTCAATTGTAAATGGCTTAGAAAAATCAGGAAGACAAAGCACAGGAGTTGTGCTAAGACGAGTTTTTAAGGTGAGGAAGGCCTCTTCCGTTTGGGCAGTTTATTGAAAAGCATCTTTGCGGAGTAAATCAGTCAACGGTCCGGTGATGGAAGCATAATTTTTGATAAATTGGCGGTAATAACCAGTTAAGCCAAGAAAACTTTGTATATCTTTGACTGATTTGGGAGTGGGCCATGATTGAATGCTAGCAATTTTGGCCGGATCAACTTCCACTCCCACAGTGGAGATTAAATGGCCCAAATAACCAATCATCGTTTGCCCGAACACACACTTAGATTGCTTTGCCACAAGTTGATGAGATAAAAGAGTCTGAAAGACCTGTCGAAGGTGCTCCAAATGAGATGCCCAAGAATTACTATAAACCAATATATCATCAAAAAAACTAACACAAATCGACGAAGAAATGGACGGAAAACATCATTCATTAACCGCTGGAATGTGGACGGGGCATTAGTAAGCCCGAAAGGCATTACCAGAAACTTGTAATGCCCATCATGTGTTCTAAAAGCTGTTTTAGCAATGGCACACTCTTGAAGACGAATTTGGTGATATCCGGCTAATAAATCTAATTTAGAGAAATAAGTAGCACCGTATAATTCGTCAAAAAGTTCGTCGACTGTTGGAATCGGAAAACGATCCTGGACCGTGATGGTATTAAGGGCTCTGTAGTCAACACAAAAACGCCAAGTACCGTCCTTCTTGCGTACGAGTAGCACCGGAGAAGAAAAAGGGCTATTACTGGGACGGATAATGCCTTGAGCTAGCATCTCCTTAACAAGCTTATCAATCTCCTATTTCTGGAAGTGTGGATAGCGATAAGGACGGACCGCTACCGGTGGCGTATTTGGAAGAAGTTCTATGTGATGATCCTGCGTACGAATATGAGGTAGGCTGGTAGGAGGCTGGAATACCGAAGCAAATTCAGTAAGCAATGGCTGGATATCAGTTGGGTGAGTCACGCCCGGATCGGAAGGAGGATCTAAGAGCTGTAAATGATAAAATTCAGCAATAGCATCCTGATGAGCCAATCGACATAATCCATTGAATTGAATAGGCTGGAGCACAGGTGTAGAATCCCCTTGCCACACGATACGAGAGGTACCACTCTGAAACTCAAATTGACTTGTAGCATAGTTGGTAATAACCGGTCCCAATGTCGATAACCACGACACACCCAAAACCACATCCCAACTCTGGAGTGGCAATACATAAAAATCAACGAAAATGGAAGAATTTTGAATCACTAATTCCACCTGTTTGGCGATCCCCGAACACGGGAGACGTTCGCCACTGCCCACCAAGACTGAGAATGGGGAAATTGTCTCAATGGGTAAGTTTAGAAACGTAGCCACCCTAGTTTGCACAAAACAATGGGTGCTGCCCCCATCGAGTAACACCTGAACGGCTTTGCCTTTGACGAATCCCGTAAAACGAAGCGTAGTAGTAGACGTACCGCCAGCCAAAGCATTATACGAGATGGCAGAATGAGTTTGCACTTCCTCCAGTTGAAGTGTTTCAGCCAAAGCTGAATCGGTTATCGGAGTCGGTATGTCAGTATCCCCTGCCGGTAGCACTGGTTCCTCATCAAAGAAAAGCAACTGGGGAGTAGATTTACATTTATGATCAGATGTATTTTTCTCATCACACTTGTAACATAATCCCTGCGCCCGTTTTTGCGCTAATTCGGTGGGGGTTAATCGGCGAAAACCAATTGATTGGGGGGTGGCTTAGGATTAGGGATCGGTGGTAAGGTGTTTGGCGGAGAGGAAGAAGAGATCCTGGGGGTAGGCAAAATGGGCTTCGAAGTCGGGTTCAAAGCCACGCGGCCCAACCCTTTTTCTAATTGAAGCCTATTCTCATGTAAATGGGCCAACCGAAAAGCTTCATCAACAGTAGTGGGTTGATGAATTAACACGGATTGTTTAATATCTGAACGGAGACCGGAGATACAACAACGAACTAAGAACGTTGATGGCAGTGGTATCGTACGCGTCGAAATCTCCTCAAATCGGTGGCGGTAATCCGCCACCGACGATGTTTGCTGCAATTTGGCCAGAATACCCTCGGGATCTTCCAATTCCCGAACCCGGAATCGCTGAATGAGGGCTTCGGTAAACGAAGACCAATCCGACAATTTAGAACGATGCAATAGTGAGTCGATCAGAAGTAGGGATGGAGTAGAAGTCGAAATAGCGAATTGCTTGAGCGACCCACCGTTCTGGATGGTCGCCGGTGAAGCGGGAGAGATATATCGGAGCAGGTTTATGAAGCCCCAAAACAGAGGTTCCCACCTCACCCACATGAGCAGAATCCACAAAAAGAGGTGGAGATTAGGGTTTGGAGGTTAAGGAATTAAGTTGAACTAATACCTTATTGAGTACCTTCTTCTGATCCTCAAGTGAAGTTGCAATCAGGGAAACCTCGAAACGCAGATCATCATGAGCAGCTTTTGATTGTTGTTGAGCCTCGTGCAGAGCTTTGACCCCCTCATCCAACAATTTGAAGCGAGTTCCATCAGCCATAAGTAGCTAATGTAGAATGAAAGCACCAATGATATGAATTGTAATAGAGAGAAGGACAATAGAAATTAGGGTTTATATTCTTTGAATTAAGATGGGGAAGGAAGTTACAGAGAAAGAGATGAGAAGGAGAACATAACAAACTTGTGTATTATTTTTCTATGACCTCACTTGCCCTCATTCCTTCACTATATAACTTTTACATAATTAATTAATTAATATTAAAGCTGATGTGGTGTCAAGGTAAGCATTCCCTCAATCTTTCTGGCATTCTTTTCTCACGATGACTTCTCCTTAATTGAATTCCTTTCTTGGGCTGTTCTAGAATATTTGGGCCAACCAACTCCTCATTATGGGCTACTGCATTTGGCTGTGTATGGGTCACAACAGTTGACGAGTTTGGTCCCCCCGTCTTTGGACTTTATTTCTTTTTCTTCTTTCGTCGGTTTCAAAGAAAATATCCAGATGTTACAACAAATATCCCTAAAGATCTAACAATAGAAATAAATAAAAACCATGGTGCTAAATTGGTCATAGGTCTACCCTTACACGCTACGCGTAAAATGCGTTTGTAGATATATAATTAGAAGTTGTTTACACGAATTATGTATAGGTCAAGGCATCACATGTATATCCGATGTTGTGCGATCACATGTCATGTTTCGGTACACGCTAATTTCTTGTTATATTTAGGTTATACTCTTTCTAGTTAATTTCGGTTGTTACCAAAAATATATGATATCGTGTTAATCGATGGAAGGGCATACGTTTTACAAAATAAGTTGTACAAATATAAAGTTTTTTTTTTTTTTTTGTATGGATACTTCAATTTTTGTGGCATGTGAGATGATGATATCAATCATGCGTGGTCATGTATACATAATACATAAATTGGAATTTTATCACTTTGTTTTACACATTTGATGGTAAATAAATTAAAACAAACAATGGAAAGTAGGTTGAAAAATGTTTTAACAAATTCCGTACCATGTATTTAGTTGGT
>BJCO01382742.1:0-10124 GCA_018326465.1 Flaveria floridana | reverse complement strand
ACTTTTTTTATTTAATAATAACATTAAAATGGGTGTATCACTTTTGTACAATGATGCATCTATTTTTATATACCCATATATATTTAAAGTAGGGTGTACTAGGTCATTAGGTGACACATCAGATGCTCAAAGATTGTGTCTACTTTAGTTGCGTGTGAACGCTTAGGTTTGTTAGCTGCTACTACTACTGTTCTCATCGAGAAGAGACACAATGATCAAATAAAGTCTTATAATTGCTTGCCCTTCCTATGCAACTTTTGTCGAGGGTTGGTGTTGCTCACTTTTTGAGTCCTAAACATGAAGAAACCAATGAAGCTTGTCAAAAGCAGGATGGAAAGGTTGGCCCTTAGGCAACCAAGGGCGTCACACAAGGTTTAAAGAGATGACTACGTGAAAGTAATATAAAAGCAGTCACGACCCTTCGACATATTAGTGTGTTCACTTATCTTAATGTTCGTAAAAAGAGCTAAGCATTAGAGGTACAAATAGATAAAGTATGGCTAATCCTAATGGCTTGTTGCAAAGGTATGGGTCAGACTATGACATGAGCTTGTGGTCCGCGTAGGGATGACTTAGGTTGGATGGTGTGATGTTGGCTTACTCAGACAAGTATTTACACTTAAGAGTGTACAAGCTCTCTCCCAAGAATGACATGGAGACATGAAGCCACAAGATATTTGCTTACTCTACTTATCTAAATTGTAGAGTCCATGGTTGGAAGACTTGTCGATCTAGTTCAAGAGAATTCAGTGATATAAACTAGCAACAAACTTTAGTGCTTTTTAAGGGTGTTCAATGGTTCGTTTAACTATTAATTTCGTTATCAAAATTTTTTGGGCCTATTTGTTAACTATATCAAACCGAACTAGAAACATGTCTAATCAAACCGAATTAACCATTTATAGAAACCTAACCGAGTGAATTCGGATACGGTTACGAACCGAACCGAACAAAAGCTGAATTCACAATATGGTTAGGCACAGATACGATTTGATTTTAACACCCCTAGTGCTTTAAGCCTGACACTTGGTCCTTCAATGCCACAAATCTAAAACCAACTATTTAGCGTCATTTGTCTGGTAACAATGTTTTAGAAAAGTGTGTGCAATATTGATCAATAATGATATGTAACTACTACTCATACACTTGCTCAAGTGTATAGATCGAGGTGGAACAGTCTAAGGTGAAAAGGTTGCTGCATATTGGGTTTAAGGGTGAAAAGGATACCCAAGCCATGAGGCGTGACGTCCCTCGGCATGGCATGGAAACATCGCCGCCAGTCCCCTCTTCACGTTGCATAACATATATGATCTGTGAGTTCTTTTCGTGTCACACCTCTGAAATCCGATTGTTGGGGGGTCAAATCCTCCCCCCCCCCCCCCCCCCCCCCAAATGGTTAGTTTAGCATTTATTAAAAAGGGTTTCAAGAGGGGTTTGATGAGAGGTGGAAAGAAAGTTTAATCCCAATACAAAAAATGCACATCGTCAATTCCTCAACTCATCACAGGTAATTCACCCAACACATTTTACGGTTTCGAACGATGAATATTAGTTTATTACATTAAGCTCTTTTTACTTTTAAGTTATTTATTTTGTAACTTTTTAATATTGGAAATTATTGTTTTAAACAAACTATATTTTATATGGTATGGTTGTGACATGAGTGCACCCTTCAAATGTGGGTGTGTGATGTAGTGTAATATGGTACCTGCTCCACCCTAACAATTATGAGAAACCCTTTACCAAGAAGTCAAAATGAAACCAATATTTATTGCAGTGCTAACGGGGCTGCGAGGCACATGCTCGAGGATAGGCATGGTTATGGTTGTGAGAGAATTTGACACTCCAGTTATTCAAAGATCATGTCTACCCAAATTGTGCTTGAATGCTTGGGTGTTGGTTACTTGTATTGTTCTCATCAGGGAGAGCCACAGTTATTAAGGAAAGTCTTATAGTTATGTTCTTGCGCTTTATGCGTAACACTGGCAAGGAGTTGTGATCTATCCCCTAATAAATTGAAGGTAAGACGAAATGGGTGAATTTTACTATAAGCAGGATGGAAGACCAACCCTAAGAAACCAAGGGCGCGTGACAAATTAACTTAACCCTTTGATATACATTGTTTGAAAATTAATTCATGCTTGTCCAAAAACTTTATGAATCGATACACATATTACACTATCACTCCTATAGTACTTTTGATCATTAGTTTCATTTTAAAAGGGTTCTAATATAAAGAGACCCTTTTGGATAAATCGACACCCGCCTATACGATATAGGTCAATACGTAGCGTATAGGTATCGCCCATTAATACCTGACATTTCAAGTCACGTCAGTCATTCAACAAAGCTATACGTGACGTATAGACCCATACGTCACGTATAACCCTATCACGTATAGGTGAAATGTGTAGGTCCACCTACATCCATACGCCACATATGGGCCTATACACACCTATAGCCTAATGTTTGCTACTTTTGGTTTCAGGAAAATGTGAACTTCTCGGTTGCATGAAATCTCAAATGTAATTGTTCGTGGTGGATTGTAATCATACACTCAATCTTCTCAAAACATATTATCGCAAGAAATTAGTGTTATGTAGTTTAATATTTTCTTCTTAATATATAATTTAGTCTGTAAACACTTTATTTTTATTTCACTAAGTATTTACATATATGTATATACATATATCTGCATTGGATGCTTAAGAATCCTTTCAACTTACTCGGGTTCCATCAATGCTAGTCGGTTATGGTTAACTTGAACAATTTTCTAGATTTTTTATCATAACCGACTAGTATCGTGAAACCCAAGTGAGTTGAAAGTATTACTAAGTACTTAAGACATATATGTGTGTGTAAGTATGTATATAAATGAAGTAAGAATTATAGTTTACCGAGTAAATTATTTTGGAGAAATAGTTTAACCGCATGACCCTATTTCTGTTAAAAAAACTATTCGTACCATATAGTACCATACACGTCATATAAAACTACCACGTACAATCTGCTTTTATAGTACGTCTGATACCTATACGAGGCGTATAGTCCTATACGCGTTGTATAGTTGCAAGATGTATTGATATACGTGGCAAGGCTATACGTGACGTACGGGTACATATGTTGCGTATAGGTATCAGACGAACATCTTATACGCGGCGTATGGGTCCATACGCCACGTACAGGTTGTACATGAGAGTCTGGTTTATATCAAGTTTGACAGGATGTAAGATTCTTTTACAAATATATAAACGCCTTCGGTCTTTCAAACTTGTGAAAATCTCAAACATTTGTTTCTCTCAAAATTGCATACTTTTTCATTCGTTTGCTATGTCGTTTTAAGATAGTAACTATTGTTTGGTGAATATTCATCCGAATATTCAAACGTTTCTTACGTGGCAAATAGCAATCAATATGATTCATACGTTCAATCTTCTCACGAGACACGACTTCTAGTTTTATTCCAATTGTATGTTTCCGATGATGAATCATTTTTCAATCTACAACAAAGTTGTCAAGAGTTCACTTTTTTGCGATGAATCAAGTTGTGACCCGCAACAAAGTAATATAAACTTTGTGTAGGGTGATAAAAATCAGAACACGAATGTAGTATTTGATACATCACAAGAATTTTTATCACTCGATAAGTTAGTGGGTTGGGTTGTCAATAGGAACACGGTAATGGTTACATTAGTGTTACACAAAGATCAAAGAAAAAAGGAGGTCAAGTCATAAAAGTATTACTTATCTGTGATCATGATGGTGAACACAAGAGTACAACAACACTTAGCTGATCTGGTAGCAAAAAAGGCGGATGTCCTTTTAAAATAGTAGGGATATACTACAATAAACATTGTTTGTGGAGATTAGAGGTGAGGAATGACGAACACAACTATGATCCAGCTCAACATATGTAGGGGCGCCCATTTGTAAGAAGGTTTTCGCCAAACAAATGCAATCTAGTGGAGCAACTGACTAAACAAAGCATGGAGCCTCGTAACATATTATCAGCTTTAGTAACGCATAACCCTAACAATTTATCCATTACTAGAGATGTATACAATGCTCAACAGAAGAACTATATGCGATAGTACATTAGTCGATGATTTATACACCGTTGGTCATACACGGATCATGTTGTACGCAGGTCATACGCGGGTCATGTTATACGCAGGTCATACGTGGGGCACCTATATGCAATGTATAGAGCTATACGCGACATATAAGGGGGTGGGTGACTATCTTTTGTGTCATACGACACTCATATGTGGGAGTTGTATACATGTCATACGCGACTGCCCAATACGTGGCGTATAGGACTATACGTGGTGTATAAGGGGGTGGGTGACTAGCTTTTGTGTCATACAACACTCATACATAGGTGACCTATACGTAACGTATAGACCTATACATTGCGTATTGGTTATGTTATATATATATATATATATATATATATATATATATATATATAATTTTAATTTTGTGTATTTGTTTTGTTATGCAGATATGTCTTTTGATTCAAAGATTAAGGCTGACATTGTTGATGCTACTGTCGATCATCCGTAGTTATAGTTTCAGCCCGGTAGAATCGAGCACGCTAAGTACTCAAATTTTGTATGGATGAGATCGACCGTCAAAAGGCCGTCGATTGGGAGGTGATGGCCGAGATCGGTGAGCGCGATAGACTTGTTGCTATTATCGGAGATGATAAGCCATGGAGTCGTTTGTTTGAGATTATGTTTTTGTCGTCTTATGAGATTTCATTTAGTTTATGTGAAAATCTACATTAGATGTTGATAGAGAAGTGTAATATTATCTTGGGACTATATTACAAGCCAGAGACTATTACCCCTCTATTCACCGAGGGTATTACTGAGATGGAGGAGAGTCGATTAAGAGGTTGGTAGCTTGAGATTGCGAGAGGTCCGTTTTAGAGAACTAAAGGTTACTGGTATTAGAGATGCTCTCATTTGTTATTTATATGGAATGATCGTCATATCCATCACGTGAAGTGGCAAGAGTCGGGAGTGGTGCATCATTTCTGACTTATTTTACTTGTATTATTTGCTCACAGGGACCAGGTGCAACCTGGAAAGATGATTGGCAGAGTATTCTACTTCGTATTATCATCAGCAAGAGCGAGGAGTGGTGTACGGCGGCGCTTAAATCACGTTGATTGATCGAGCGTTTGCTTATCCTCCTTAGTATCTTGATAACGTATCTCCACCGATCGAACCAGTGAGATTAGATTATCATACGTTGTTCGGCGTGCGTACTATACACCAGTTTTCGAGCGGTATACAATTCTCTATTCGACCCGGGAGATCTGGAAGTCGGCACCCATTCAGCAGGTCTGCGTTGATGATCTGCAGGAGCATCCACATCAGCAGCAACATGAACAGCCACCGCATGAGCAGCCACCGCCACCACATCAGCCGTCACCTCAGCCAAAGTTTCCTTGACATATTTACAGATATGTGAGGTTACCTGCACGTATGGAGGCATTTATGCAGGAGGTTGCTAAATAGAGTTCATGGGAGTAGGGTTATCGACTTTATCGTCAGATTCGGCGGCTCAATCGACTTGAGGATCTTATAGATTGACATGTTCTGCTCGAGGTCACGCGAGGGTGTGCTGCAGGTATCGATCCTCCGGAGTTGCCACCTCCTCGACATTATCCAGACTTATCGTAGTTTTATATTATTATCACAATTGTAACTTTTATTTAATTATGTATTTAAACTCTGTTATTTATATATAACATCAATATTTGTATTATTCAAATATTCGGTTAAATTTTCTTTTATCAGTTAGTTAAATTACAAAGTAACTAATATCATAAAATTAGTCGTAATAAAATTATTTATATATTTGTAAGAAAAAAAGATATAAAAATAACAAAAAAATAATTGACCTTATACGTCTCAATGCGTATTTGACCATGAGTTGGGAAAAAAATGAAAGCCATACGTGACGTATGGATCTGTACACCGCGTATGACCTCTAGCCGATATCGATGTGACAACTTCTTACGATAGATGGAATGTCAGGAAACGTATGGATCCATACGTTGCGTATGGATCTATACGCATCGTATACGATGTCGAGGTGTTGATTTGAAATGTGGGGATGTCTAAATATCCCATCACTTTCAAAATCAAAAGCAGCACGGTATTCATATGGTGTATCAAAGTATTTTAATACCGACAACTGAAATAAACTTTCGTTTAATCTTAAAGACGCTAGTGTAAGGAAGAGAGTGGGGAGGGAGCAAAGAAGTAATAAATTTGAAAAACCATTTCTACTTATTATATACGACAAATAAAATAATAAGTTTATTAAAGTTTGAGAGTTTTGTTATGATTATTGGAAAGTATATAATGAAAATGATGTCACTGACAAATTTTAAAATAAAAAGTAATAGTTTAAAACGGGATGACTTTATACATTGCATCAATAAACTAGTCGGCCCCACCAAATAAGACAAACATGTCCCATTTGTTCAATAATTTCCAACCCAAAAGAGAAAGGGTCTATTTCATATGTCAAAGTTTTTAGCAAATCATTCTATAGATATTTTAGATATTCTTTTAAGATGGTTCATACTTTTAATATTTTACAGATTTATTTTTAAGATATAAATGTCACTTGGGCTCTACTCCAATGGTAAGTGGCAAAAGAAAGAATATTATTTTACTGGTGGGATATACCTCAATTAGAGAAGTATTGTGAAATCATTTAGCTATCCACACGATGATAAAAGGATAGTGTTCTAGAATATTATTTAGTAAGATAAGATGCGTGTGTGTTTTCGTTCTTAAGGTTATAAATATATAAAGAGGGGTCTCCTTAAAAATTGTTTTTTTTTTCGGCTAACAAGATTAAGAAGCATTTGTAGCTACTCCTAAACCGATTCAAACGAACTTTGATTGAATTCATTGCAATAGCGTTGGAATCGGCTCGTCAAACCAAAAACCCGAAGCTAAACCTTAAATCTTAAACCTCAAACCTAAAACTTAAAACCTAAAGCCAAATGAGGTAGAGTTCAACGAACCATACGCAGTTGAAATGTGTTCTATCGAAGTTCATTTGATCAGGTTTCGAAATTGCTTGAAAGCCTTTCCAACATTTTTGTAGGACATATACCTATGGTTTTGGAAATATTACATATATAGGGTGTTGCTATACATAGATACATCTGACACATTTTTACTTTGTATATCCACTCCTTTAAACTATGAGATAGATACAATTTTACCATTTTGTTTTATTTTTGTCTTTTTTATGTTTTTTATCACGAAATTTTTTAAAATAATATTAATTTGTTCTTTCTAATATTCAAAAATTCAAAATTTTAAATACGTTTAAACTCCCGAGATAACTTAAAATATTTTTCTCTAGGAATTAAATATTTATTGTCATGACTTTTTATGGGTTCGTTTTCTTATATAATTATAGGATGCTAACACCCCACTACCTTTACGATAGGGTTATTTTTCTTGAAGTTTCGACGTGTACTCTTTTAACCTATTCATTTTTTATATAAGTCTTATACTATCATCATTGCACTTTGTTGTTACTTGAATTTACATAATGGTATTTACATTTTTATACAACGTCTCACTGTGAAATTTTTAATACGTTAGTTTTTTATATGAGCTTCCAGGCATCGTCAATGCACTTGCTCTAACGTTCTTTTACGTAAAGATTTTAGTTGCATGTCACAACCCACATAGACTTGATGCTAGTTGAATTTATTATTTGTATATGTACTGTTTGTTAAGTCATATGCTATTTTAGATTAATATTGTTTTTTTTTCTTTAATTGTGTAAATGAACATCTATTTAATTTTAAATATCAAACATGATTAAGTATTAGAACCGGAAGATTGTTTTGCCAAATATATAATTACTACATATAATATCATTTTATACCCTGAAAAAAAAACTATTTAAAAATAAATAAACATTTCATAGAGGTAAAATATGATCAATTTTAAAAATTAATATTTAAGAGGTGAGGTATGACAAGTAAAAAAAGAGATTATGTATAACTTCTGCCAATATAGATAGTTAACCAATATCTATTGGGATTTGATGTAATCCTCTAACCTAATTATAAATACTATATTTGATATGATATCATCCTAGTGGGTTATTTTATTCCTAGAACTTTTACAAGGAATGGTAACTTAGCCTCAAACAAAAGAAGTATTGCAGTTAAACACATGCATTATAAACCGCTTTTACAGTACCGGACTGATTCAACCCGACGGCCGAATAAAGTGGACCGTAAACCTGTCATAGAACATGTCTATGTATTTGGACCAATTTCAGTTGAACAGGCCGGTTACTGGCTTGACCGGTGAACCGGTTGAACCAAACCGAATGATCGGCCCGGATTTAATAACTTTTTTTATTTTATTTCTTATCAAAAATCTTATTTTTTGATTAAGTTAGTAATTTATGTTATATATGTTAGTTATTTAAGTGTTCATACTATATTAGAGGTGTAAATTAACCATAAAACATAAAGTGTTTTCATATTTGTATTTTAATTGGATATATATAAATAATATATTTTCTATATATAACATTATCCGGTTATTAAATACGGTTCGACTAGTTTAACCAGTGAACCACCAATGCGATAAGTTTGCAGTCTGATTCGGTTTTAAAAACATTAATTATAAATGAACCTAGTTGACACACACGCCTACCTTCATCTTATGCGTGTGAACTTTGAACAAGAGAGGACAATCGAAAGAAGCAAATCAAACGGGTTCCGTTAAAGCTTGAATCTTTTCATGTTTCACTTGGATTGGCTTGATATGTTTGAACAAGATTGTCTGGTTTGTGTATACAGTGAGAGAAATTTGTGAAGATTCATTCATCTATATCATGTCACGTTTAAAAAAATAATAATAAATAAAAACACATTTAATCAAAAAGAGTAAAATTCGATTTTGTTTCCTAAGGTTTGATGAAAATAGTTGTTTTGCTTCAAAATATTAAAATCATCAATTTATCTTCAAATGTTTCATGAGTTATTTTAATTTAATCCAAAAGTTTTATAAGTTGTTTCAACTTAAATACAAAAAATAAAATTTTGGATTGAAATTAAGATTAATAATGAAACTTTAGACTACAATTAATGTTTTTAAACGTTTGGAGAAAACAAGTTACTTTTGTCAAACTTTAGAGAGTAAAATTAAAATTAACCCAATTAAATTGATTTTGTTTCCTATTGTAAAATTAATGCTACTTGACACGGTTTTTAATAGTCGCTATTTTTTTAGGGTGTGGATATTAGAACATCCCAAAATTATAAATCAACACCCTAAATTTCTATACGGGTCGTACAACCATTCTAATAGCATCTTGAATTTTACCTCGTAGTCTGCGTCAAAATTTGCTATATGCATCGTAAGCAGTATATGTGTCGTATAGGGTGTCGTATAGGACTATATGTCGTATAACTCTCTGACAGCCCGCCTGACTTTTTCTCATTTTTAATGTTTTTGACTCTATACGTCACGTATGGTGCCATACGAGGCGTGGTGCCATACGAGGCGTATAAAAGAGTGTCGATTTTAATATGGGGTGTCTGTATATTAGGACCATTTTTTACTAGAGTTAACTACACGATTGGTCCCTGTGCTTTGCCCATATTGCAATATTTGTTCCAACTTTTGAGAAATTACATGTTTGGTCCTTACTGCTTACCAAACGGTAACATAATTGGTCCCTGGAATGGATAGTCATTAAGTTTTCCAGTTAAGTTGGTGTGAAATATCCCTTTTAACATTATCTTTAATTCTTAAAATCTATTTAAAGTCCTCTTAATCTTTTCTTCATCAGGGATGTAGTCTTCTAGTGCCAAGAAGCTTCAGTCCCATGCCTCTATTCCGTAGCTCTAACTCTTACCTGTCAACTGATATGCATACAAAAGTCAGCTTCGCTGAGTGAATTCTAGGTTTACTTTGCTAAATAACTTTTGTAAGAGATATTAGCTTTATCAGTTGAAAATAATTCTCATCTATCAAGCATCAATACATACAGGCTATCACTTTATCGATACTTTATCATTACTTTTCATTTCTCGTTATTTATTACTCTTCTTT
>BJCO01382738.1:0-12799 GCA_018326465.1 Flaveria floridana | reverse complement strand
AAAAAAATCAATGATTTTTTAGGGCGGTTTCGGGCGAACCGCCCTAAAAAACACCGCCCTAAAAAATAGGTGAAACCGCCCCAAAAAAAAAAACCGCCCTATAAAATAACCGCCCCATAAAATAAACCATTTTTTAGAGCGAGGTTTTTAAGGGCGGTGTGAAACCGCCCTAACAATTTAAAATCACCGCCCTAACAAACCAGTTCTGTACTAGTGGATGAAGAATCTTAAAATCAAAGAATTTAGAAAAGTTGGACTAACTAATGATGAGATCCTAGATATCATGGGAATGAGAGATGTTGACTTGAAAAATTCCTTGGGAACCACCTTGACTTTGAAGGATGTCAGAGTTACCCCAAGCCGGCCTCAAGAGGATACTTATTTCAGTTTGGCAGTTTGAGGAATAGGGTTACGATGTTATGTTCGTTGGTGGTCAGTGGGTAACATTGTCTTTGATCGTGGTAAGAATAAGGGTACTTTTTACATCGACGAGTTAACATCAAAAGGAGTAGTTTAAAGTTTCTGAAAATCTTCAAATAGAAGATTGTTGGGTGTGGAGTCTTAAGCCGAGGCTTATAGGGCCTCCGACCCTAATCCTATTTTGCAAGTGTGCTAATTAGACAACACGTACGTCGAACTTACCTCTTTCTAATCACCAAGTTATTTACCCTAATGTTGTACAACATATAGATTGGAAGGGTGTTGTAATTTTTTAACATGTAAATAATAAAATTTTATTTAAGACGTAGGCTACATTGACCATAGCAATATAATATAAATCTCTTTTGTTCTACTCTCTTTCATTTAATGTGCGTGTGTATGGTTATGCGAGATACCAAACAAAGAGTGCCATGACTCTTGAGTGGTCGAAGTTGTAGTTGATAATGATTAGAGGTGTTGTGGCTTAGGTAACATGTGGCCAAGGAGATGTCCTGTGAGAGTACGAATGGAAAAACAAAATGTGAGAAAGCAGCAGTAATATATACGGTGATGAATTACAAGTTGAGTGATTCACAAAATATTTTTAGCTAGTCGAGAAACAACACGTACATTTTCAAGTGAAAGAATTTGTTTGAGAGAGAAAGTATAGAATGACAACTTAACCATGAGAGATAGAACTCATCATACCATTACCAGCAATTACCCTTTCCCAACCAAATATGGATCTGCATTAGAAACCCTTCCAATATCCCAAGTTATGTGAGCTATATATAACATCTAAATAAGAAATCCATGAGTCAACCTGTTGACAATAATGTTTGTAAAATATATATGTGGAGAGCCCAATATGATCCTCTTGTTGCTGATTATTCTATTGTGCCATTTGTTCAAACGAGCCCTGTGACCCAATTGGCAGGCTGTTGAGCTTTTAAAACGAATAGTCAAAAGGCCTATCGGGTTGTTTGTAGTTGCTTAATTTGATCATGCGGATCGAAACTCGAAGCCTAATAAGTTGGTAGGAATCCGATTGAATTGGACATGAAAGTTTAGAAACTGACCTTCTTGTGTAGTACGTGGATCCAAAGGGGAATCTAATTCAATATTTGATCTCCAAGTTTAATTCTCGAGTGCATGGACTATTTTTGGACCGCTCATTGCATATCTTTTTGTTTCTGATCCACCAGTTTTAGACTCAATGATATCTGATCCAGCCCGCGTTGTCACCTACTAGATTTTATCCGATTGCACCCGCTTACACATTAGCACTTGTCGTTGTTTATGTGCATGGTTTTTCAACGATCTCGCCTTCGGCTTAAACACTGTGAAGAAGATTGAGTAATTGATTGAGATAGTTTTTGTATTTCATTAGCTGATGGTGTATATAAACAATAAAGATAACTCGATAATTACCAGTACGTTTGAAAACCAAACCTAACTATGCCAGATAATGACTAATAACAATAAGCAATAACAGAATCTAAAGCTAAAGGTAACCTAATTCTAAGTAAGAAATTCTTATCAAGTTTATATTTGGATCTAATAATTAGATAATAATAATAATAATAATAATAATAATAATAATAATAATAATAATAATAATAATAATAATAATAATAATAATAATAACATACTGATAAGCAGATTATGAAAAACCAACAATACATTTAAACAGTGAAGATGTTAAGTGTAGAAAAAACCCGATTCAATTAACGAGTAACTTGAAATTCAATTCGTTAGTACTGGTGAAAAAGTTTAATTAAGTGGTGCACTAATGGGTTCCTGCTTGAATCGTATGGAGAAGTTTTGCTGTTCGATATGGAGAAGTTTTACATGAATCCTAATTTTAGTTATTTATTTATAAAAAACATTTTTTAAAAAATCATTTTAAAATATTTTGTATTTTTTAAAAGTGTTTACTGTTGTAGAATATTTTCTTATTTTTAAAATTTTGTTTACTTAAAAGTTACATTTATAATAGCATATCTTTCCCAATTTATTGTAAAACAATTTTTAATTTCAAAAGTAATTAAATAATATTACTAGTATTTAATGCAGTTATTTAATATGAGAGAGAAATAAAAAAATTAAATTTAAATAATTTAGAATTGTATCAAGTATTATCTTAAAACCTTCTTTTACTATAATAGATAGATTATTTTGGTGATTTTTGAGTAAAAGCGCATATAAAAACACTGAAAAAACAAATGTGCATTGAATTCTTTTGACCCCTAGCTAAGGTTACTTTGTAGTTGAGACGTGTCATTGGGTTTGTGGCAAACATGAATAGAGGCTATGGGTTAATGGGATATACAAACTTTAATCGGAGGAAATAAATGCAACTGGTTCTTGATTCTAAAGTGATATGATTGTTTAATAACAAAAGTAAGAAAATGTGATTAAGTGATTAAATTCCTATATGAGGAATGGAGATAAGTTCTGATTCTTTAGTGATGTTGACACGACAATATCGACTGGTTTGGATTGTTCAGTTTTTTATGAATAATCCTTTTTTATTATTATTATTATTTGTATTTCATGTTTTAATGAGAAAAACAATTGTTTAGTTTTATAGGTAGCATTTTAAATTAATTATAGTAAAGTGAAACTAATATTTAATGGGGTAAAGGAAAGTGGCAATCATCTCTCATCTTATAATGCAATTAACAATGGTCCTTAGCCCAATTAACAATAAAAGATTGCCATTTAATAATGTGTGGATATAAATGCTACGTTAGAATCAGTGTGTTACACGGTTGATTTAAACAATTAAACGTCATTCTTATTAAAGAATAAGCATCATCAAAAATTAGAAACATTAATTTAAATGTTTACAAATACAAGTAAAAGTACATTTGTTTGTCTCAAAACATAAATCTTTAAACACAACCTTTTGTGTCTTATTGATAATATTAATATTTTGATCTAAAATGAGTAATTTTACTCCTTTGTAGACTTTATACTTGATAAAGCAACATATAACATTGTACAAGTAAAAATTAAATTTTTTTAAATACAAACTAACTCTGAATAATGATTGTTCATCGCTCTTGTTAATCATCATTACAAAACAAACAGAAACAAAAATTGTTGATAGCCTAAGATTAACATGTTACCAAGTTTTTTGCCGCAAATAAGAACAAATCGCCGCAAAAACTCTCGTCGCAAAAAAGAAAAATTTAATTTCCCTTTTTTTAAATGCTGTGGACCCACATAAATATGTCGTCGCAAATATCGTCGCAAAAAGTTTTTTGCGACCACTTTATTACGGCGAATTAATAGCGACGACAATTTCGTCGCAAAAAACATATTGCGACGACAATGGTGGGCTTTTGCGACGAGCTAGATCGCCGCAAATTCTCTTAATTCTTGTAGTGACAATTAATAAAGGGAAATTCTCCGCAAAATAAAAATTTTCCAAGAGAACAGTTTGTGTATATATGAAAAGAGTGAAGAGTGGTCCACCAATTAAACAATTAATAAAAATAAAAAAATTTGTCAAAAAACAAACATTTCAGAAAGCATATGATATGTCACAAAGACGAATATCCTCATTATTGGTCATAAATAAAAATGATATCTTAGGGAGTACAAAGTTATTGCTTTGATGTAGCCCTGGAGTCACTATGCAGAGAACAAGCATAACAAAGGAAAATGATTTGACTTTTAGAAAACATAAACCTTTGTGAGTAACAATGTAATTTTTCTCACAAATTAAACAATTGCACTAAGAAGGGAATAATCGGTATATGTTTTTTAACTTCTTAATGGAGCACAAATTAAACAAATCAATAGCAACTAATAAGAAAAAAAAATGTGTTCTGTAATTTAGTTGATGTCGATGCTAACCTTAAATTGTTTTGCTTTATGCCTATAGAGTCCAGCAAACAAGCTGCCAATGGGGACCAAAATGTTATTCTGAAGTTCCATAATTTTCTTGCTAGTTGACTCCGATTGTACATGGAGATCACATTAGTCGGTTGGAAATGGTCCCCGTAAATGAAAAGAAGTTAAAATACTCAAAATGTCACACATAAAGGCTAATGTATTGCAGTGCAAGCTTCTCATGTAACATAATGTGCTTTTTGTTGAGGAGTATAGCTCCTGTGCTATATCCTCCGGATATCTTAGCCGTGAGTCCTTGTACGATGTTTCTATTAAAAAGAATCACTTCCTTGCAACAGTTGTTGTTTGAACCACTTCAGGTACAATCATGAGAATCATTTACATCAGCAACAATCCATTATATATCAGTTTTGTTTAACTTTCGGTAAGTGCATAGCTTTATTTTTATATTATGCATGGCTAGCTACATGTTTATCTACAATTTATTGTTCTAAAAGAATAATTTCATCAACCGAATTAGTAAGTGGGCTAAAAAGCTATGAACAAATTATATCAATTGGTACCCTGCAATGCAAAAGAGGCCAAATTAGTTGAATATTTAGAAAATCAGTATAATAAAACAAAAGGTGAGAATTTCATTCATAAATCAACTTCATAATTTTGACACCATCTTTATTTGATTACTTTATCTGCAAAATCAAAAAGTAAACATGAAGATAGTAATAAATGACTAAATAAAAGAGTGAACTAACCTCTATCATTCATAAATCAATTTCACCAAATGAGCACCATTAACAAACTTATACCCGTGATAGAGTTGCAATCCTCTTCGGTTCCTTTCCTCAGTAGCTTAATAAACTTCTTCACCCGTCAAAATACAAAAAACCTTCTTAACATGCAAGTTAGCTTGACCCACCAAAAGAAAATTTAAATAAAAGGGCGTAGCTGGTGCTGCAAAGAGCTCCTGTGTTCGCAGGATCCAGGGAGGGTCCGTCCCATTTAAGGGAAGATGTACGCGGTCTTTCCTCCACAAAAGAAAATTTAAATAAAAGCTACAAATTATAAACCTACTTTTGTAGAAACGGAGGTTGCGGTCATTGTGAATGGAAGGACCGTGGATACAACATACAAAAGACAAATTAAATGGTTATAAGAATCCATACTTTGGATGGGTTAAGAACAAATATGGGATACAAATAGAAGATTGATATGCACAAACTGCCTGCATCATGAACAACAAATCAAAAACATAAATCAAGACTAAAATATAGCAAATCAAAATAACCAAAAATGAAAATGAAAAATCAGTTACCTGATTTCTCACTCTCAAAATTCAGAACATTCATTGAATATAGAGGATGTGACTTTATAACCGAGATTTGAAATTTGAAATTGGGATATTTTAGCTTTAATTTATGCATAGAAACACCACTTTTTCTCTTTAGACTACTCATGGTTCAAAAGGGAAGAAAAGAAGAGATGAGGCCCTTCTTCTTTGGTTTGTGATGTTGTATTTAGTAAAGAATGAAGGCTTTGGAGGTTGAGAGTGGAGGAAATGAAATAATGAATATTTCCTCTTTGGAAGATGAGGGATTGAGGATTATGCTTATGTGCTTTAATGGTTGTAAAATGTGTTTCTTTGCAAGTAAAGTTCTTAAACTTTAAGGTGCTGTTTATTTTTTCTATAACAAAATGTCTGCAGTCTCCGTACCACCTCCACATACATCTGCTGGAGAAGATGTGGACCAAACATATGTAGTGTGCAAGAAAAAGACTGTCTGTTTTTCAAAAAAACAATCATCTTAATTAAACAACTCTAGTCCTTCTGGTGCGAGCATTGAGTCAGTAACTTTTTTTATAATAATTACACTTCTATCAAACTTATTTATAATGATTTCTTATTTGCACATTTTTCTAATTAAACAACTCTTGTTCTTTGATGACATTCAAGTACATGCGCCCTAAAAACACATCAAGAACAACAATCACATGAAGCTTGCAGAAAGTGCCATCAATCATCAACAATCTTCATACACAAACAATATTTTCAAGTATTATAACTATCAAATAAACATTACTGATGCCCAAAACTCCTACCAAGATTAAAACCAATCATCAAGAACAGAAACAACAGTGAACTGTAGATCTGGTGATGAGCCACCGTTATTTTGGGCTTGTTGAATCGGATTTCGATGAGGGTTTGTGCTGCTTTTGTGGGAATTATTCGAATTTGAAGTGGGGTTTCAGTGAGATCGATGTTTGTAGGTGCCTTCGATGGTGATGATGCAAATGATGATGAAGAGGGTTATTATCCCGATGATGATGCTGAACGTTACTGCCGGAGAGAGGAGCGCCGACTGAAGGAGTGACGGGTGGAGGCGTCGCCGGCGGTGGAGGTTGCAAACGTGGAGGATGGTGAATGCAGCTGGTGATGAAGGAGGAATGACAAGGCCGTGATTTTAGGGCTTAAATGTTTCTTTTTAGGTTAGCTTATAAAGGAGGAGTAGGAGAAGAGGTTTGTAGACTTATGAAGACAATGGTCTATGTATGCGTCATGTAGACCCCAGAAAGATATTTTTAATGAAAAACCTTTCAGAAATCAAATAGTCTGCCCTCTCAAAACATCTTCCCGCGTCTGCGTGCGAGCAAATAAAGAGATGGGGAAGAGCTTTTCGAAAAAAACAAACATTACCTAAGAGTTTTTGTAAAGTTACCATGTTATCCTTTCAATATGCATATTAATATTGTGTGTGTGTGTGTGAGTGAGTATATACACATATGTATGTATATATATATATATATATATATATATATATATATATAATATTACATAATACAAAACCCATGGGTAGATTTGCAAGTGTTCCTAAATTGTTATCATTTAATAAGCTTATTCTAATTATTACATGAGTTGATGCATATGATTAAATTCACTTTATTAACCTGCAGGACCGGTTAAGGAAGGTCAATACAATCAGTCTCATAAGGTGAAAAGTGTTAGAACATTTAACAGATCAAATAGAAAACCAAGTTTGAGTATGAGATACAAAGAACACAAGCAAAACAAGGAGACAGAACTCAAGAACAATATATATGGTTTTCAAGAATGCTTTATATTAATCTCAAGTTCTTTTATAAATGTTACAATGCATAAATAAGATACAAGACCTAGAGATACTTTATACTACACTCTACAACCGGCTATACTTTGAAAGCCAGTTAGAAACATTGATAGACAACAAAATCAATGTAGAGTCAAAAGACAGATTGCCTTTTAACTAGTGACTATGACATATCATAACTCACATCCTAATATATTTCAATAAGGATAAAAGTATATAAAGTAAAAAGTTACAGACTCTAGACCTCAATATACAGTTGCAAAAGCATAGATCTTTTAACCAACTTATGCAAGTTGCTGAAACATCAGAGTTGCAGTGGAAGGTAGGTCAGCTTTATGCAAAAGTACATCCAAGAAAAGCATATTCTCCATTGTGTTTGGAAGAAATCAATCTTCTCTTTATTTGGTTCGGAAGACTTTGTCCTTGAAGCTTCGGAAGACTTTCATCTTTTGGCTTCGAAAGATTTGGTCTTTGCTTTGGAAGATTTTACAGTTAGAGTATTTTCTGTGCATAGTGTAAAACTTCCTAAGCAACTTCTACCATGTACGTAGTGCATGCATGGAGAAGTATTTGGTTGATTTGGTTGCACCAGCCTTCTTATATGACCTTACATAAATATTACTTTATTTATAATAATTTAAATAAACTATATATTAATATATTTTATTTATATTTTTATTATTTAAATTAAGTATTATATTATTAAGTAAATACTATCCATCAAATATTTACATAGTTATAATAATAATAATAATAATAATAATAATAATAATAATAATAATAATAATAATAATAATAATAATAATAATAATAATGTAATCAGTATATAAGGCTGGTCGAAAAATAGACTCAGTAGCACCCGCGCATCATGCGAACCAATTCATTATACATAACATATAGAAAACAATAATGAATATCTGTATTTTCTATACTATTTATAAAATATTTTATGATGTGAAAATAATGATTTTATCTTGATCCGAATAGATCTATAGGGTTAGTATGGTAATATTATGGTGGATTTTAATTTAATTTTTTAATCCACATGAATTCATTGAATTTAATAATAATAATAATAATAATAATAATAATAATAAAATAATAATAATAATAATAATAATAATAATAATAACAATAGTAATATTACTTAAAGTAATTATAATAGTTATTTATAAACTTAAAATAATTTTAGTAATAAGTAATGATGTGTAATAATATATAAGTCATTAAACTAAAGATATACAAGCTCTTAAAACTGTTTCAAAGTTCTAAATATTATATCGTTTTTCCCTTATAGTCATAAAAATATGATGGTTTATAAAATATAAATTTGTCATTATGATGTACTAAATTATATCAAGGTTTCAACATTAGTCTTTTTCCAAAACAGAGTTGTCAATATAAATTTTATCCATATCTACGGATTGGATACTGGATTTCCCCTACACATTGACTGCTTTAGTTGTAGTGTTAATGGGCTGCACTGCCATGGTTTAGGTCTTAATGATATAATGACTTGCAGAAGTAAAGGCCTCTTCCATATAGATCTCCTGAACATGTTAAAGAAGATCTACCTCAGTGATAGGTGGATGATGTAGGTTAGATATGGGAGAAATAGAAGCACTCATCTCTCTTTGAACAGGGAAAGAGAAGAGAGACTTATGGTACTGGCACAGTGCCATATCCTCACCATCATAGAATTCTAGGATAGGTATTGGCTGGTTTAGATTTGGAGGCTAAGGATGATGGCTTTCCCCTGAAGGTTGTTCACTAGAATGTTGAGACTCTGAGTGAAGGCTTAAGGCTTCTTGGGTTGTAAGCTCACCAGTCTAAGCATGAAGAACCCATGACTGATTATTGGTGAGATGGGAGTGGTTTGCTCCTCAAAGGAAGTGGGAGCTCTAATGTCCACTTCCTCCTGTGTGGGTGGTGATATGGGGGCCTGCATAAGTTGAATAACTTATATAGGGGTTCGTTTGGATTTTCTTTAGTAGGTGATGGTGATTTGTGGCTATGTGGGTTGTCTTGAAGTGGAAGGTGTGGGTTCAACACTAGCTGATATGCTAGGTTGTTACCTTGAGCAATGAGCTCTACCATTTTTGGTACTAGGGGCCGTTTCTACCCTGAGAATCCCATAGTAGGCTTTCTTATTATTTTAAAGATGTCGGGCTTAATCTGTCCTAATTTTAGATATTACTTGTTCCCCTCAACTGTAGGCCCAGTTCATAGTTGAGAATGTGTTGGACACATCTAGGAAACATATAGTATTCTAAGGAGTCCAAGTCTTCAAATAATTAGTATATACAAACTATGAATACTTGAACTTGACCCCATGAACCATCCCATGGACTATAAAGGAGAGGTCTTCTAGAATTTGGTCCCATCCTCCATGTTTGTTAGCCAGACTGTGGATGATAACATGGAGGAGATACTTCTATTGTGAGAAAATCTTCCTTTTTCTGAAGGTTCTAACTGAGAAGCCACCCTTATAGCCTATCTGCTCAAAAGAATGGTTAACAGCAGATTTTGGAAAGGACAGTTCACCTTCTACATCATCCAGCAGAATAAGTTTTTATGGATGCTAGAGTGATGAAGATTGTCCTCCCTTGCACTATGGCAGACAGTGCCTTCTCCCTATCCATGGTGACCCCTTGGTAGGTCCTCCAAAATTCCAAATGTTGGTCGTCATAGATTGGAGGATCAATGGTGCGGGAGGTGAAGTATTTAGATAGAGAGAAAAAGAGACATACGTTTGAGAAACTTGGATCTTTCTCAGAGTTCAGCAGAGCAATTTGATTGTGTTGCCTATATAGATGTATGGAAAAATCTGGTTGGTTTCTGCGGTCAGTGTTGGCCATTTGAGGTAGCTTTGAGGTGAGGAAAGGTAAGAACAAAAGTGGTGAGTAGGTGAATATAGGTTAGAGAAGTTGCAGATGAAGAAGATAGTGAAAAAGAGAGGGAACCATTGGGTATATTTATATGAAATGGACTTAAGAAAAAGTTAATACAAAAGAATAAACTTTGAAGCCGAATGTCGGTCCCACCTTTGAGAAAGTGCCCAAAAAGGTAGTTTTCTTGGATGTCGAAATTCTTCCAAATGTATTTTTGTCTTCGGAAGTTTTGTGAAAAACTTCTGAAGCTAAATTTTGACTTGGGAAGATATTCCTTGACTTTGTGAAAATTTACTTAAGTAGAAAATTTTCGTAAGTAATTTCCCTTTCGAGGCATATTTGGTTTCGGAAGATATTAAACTTGGCTTTGGAAAAATTTGTTCTTCAAATACATATAAGTACTTATACGTATATTTTGGCTTCGGAAAAAATATTAACATTTCTTCCAAAGATAAATTTCTTGTAAGTAGTTATTTGTTTTGATGACTTAAAGTTCTTCCGAAGACAATTTTAATGTCTTCCGAAAGAAAATATATTCAAAACTTTCAAACTTCTAAGGAATATCATTTGAAAAAGATTTTCTTCCAATGTAAACTAGGCATAAGTAGGTGATAGTTTAGACAGTTTAGGACATATAATTCTTTTTAGAAATAATATTAAGTTTTTAAGAAAATCTATACAAAATTAATCATCCAAATAGCTAATACAAGATATTTAAATCTTTTTTATCAAAAGCCTTTGTAAACAAATCAGCATATTGTTTATTTGTGTTAACTTTTATTGATACACGATGTCTCTAGTTTATGTACTTAAATATCTATGTCTTTCATTTCTTACACATGTGTAATGCAAGAACTTAATGTAATGAGATGTATGTGTTTGGATGTTTATTTACTGTTGATTATATCATAATCTTATAGTATTTATTATATCATATGAGATTGTTGTGTATAGCTCTGAGCCAAGAATGATTCAGAAATGTGTTCGACTTAGTCTTGTGGTTATTCATGCTAATGGACCATGCTCATGGACTAGACGTACGAATGGACCATACTTATGGATCAGTCGCACGACTGAACCAAGTGACTGGATCAGTCGCATGACAAAGACATAAGATTGACTCAGTCGCACGACTGAACTTTCAGTCGTGCGTATGAATCAAACACATGACTCAGTCGCACGACTGAACAATACTAATGGCTCAGTCATACGACTGAATACTGAAACCTATAAATACCACATAATTTGTGGAAAAACAAAACACTTCGAATATTATCATACCCTAGCCGTCTAGAGCATTTTAGTTCGTCCATCCAACTTTAAAGTTCGTACCTGATTGATTTCAACTCGTTATTAACGTTTGCTTAATCGTTAGATCGATCAGGTTGTCATTCTCACTGATTGGATCGCCAAGCAAATAGAATTCCATGCTATTTGATTTGGTTTCACGTTAAATCAGTTAGTACTCCATGCGTACACGGTCCTAACAACTTTGACTAGTTTTATCAATCCCTTTTTATAATTATCTCTAATTAGATGATACCTGGTGTTGATGTGTTTTGTCCTTGAGTGCTGCACAAGATCCTTATTGATAGAGATAGCACTATTGTTGTCTATATGGATAGGACTCTCTTTGAAGTTGTATCCATAGTCTAGTATCTGATTCTGAATCCAAATCACTTGAGAACAACAACTAGTAGTTGCAATGTATTCAGCTTCAGTGGTTGATACAGATACACATGATTGTTTCTTGCATTGCCATGAGACTATCCTTCCACAAAAGAATTGACATCCCCCAGATATAGACTTTTTAGTCATATTGCAGCCACCATAGTCACTATCTGTATATGCATACAGATTAAAGTCAAAATTCCTTGGATACCAAAGACCTAATTTAGGGGCTCCTTTGAGGTATCTAAGAATCCTTTTGACAGCAACCAGGTGTGACATCTTAGGATTAGCTTAATATCTTGCACATATGCATGTAGTAAACATAATATTAGACCTGCTGGCTGTAAGATACATGAGAGACCCAATCATAGCCCTGTAAAGATGTTCGTATATACAATCCCCTTCAATATCAGGTCAAAGAGAATGGTTTCTGGCTATGGGTGTCTTTGCAACCTTACAATCAGTCATGTCAAATCTTGTAAGTATGTCCAGTGCATACTTTGACTAACTTAGGAATATGTGTAACGCCCGGAAATTTCGATTTGGAGTGTCATGCGACTGGAGCGTCCAATCGCATGGGAGTCATGCGATTGAAGCTCAACCGCACGACTGGAGCTCAATCGTACGACTGGAAAGTCCAATCGCATAGAGCTTGGACGACTGAAGGTCCAATCGCATGAAGCTCAGGCGACTGGACGAGGGGTATTAAGGGAGAGGGCAGCCCTTACCCTCTCCCCATACTTGCAAAATCAGAGAGGAAAGAGAGAAAGAGGAAAAAAAAGAAGAAGAAAGTTGGTTCAAGCGGGTTCGTGAGCCAAAATCGACGTGTAG
>BJCO01382722.1:0-10036 GCA_018326465.1 Flaveria floridana | reverse complement strand
TATGGTTCATTCGTGCGTATGGTCCATTAGCATGAATAACCACCCGACTAAGTTGAACACATTTCTGAATCATTATTGACTCAGAACTATGTATAACAACCTCAAACCTATATATAATGTTCATAAATATGAGTAATATCAATTACAATAAGAAACGATATAAACAAAGACAATTAAACATCAAAATGCATATCATATTTCATTAAACATTTTCATTACATATGTATAAGAAATGAAAGACATTTACATTGAAGTACATAAACTAGGAACAATGTATCAACAATCCCCATGTAAATCATCTTCTGGATAAGGTTCTTGTGAATCTTTTGTATACACAAAACCTCTATCTGGACCATCATAGGTGACAAGAATGTAAGGCCCTTTCTCAATTGATTTCCATAGATCAGTATCTATAGAATTCAGATGGTGTTTCAGTCTGAGTGACCAGTTCTTGAAGTCAGCTCTGTTCTTCAACTAAGGCCCTTTCTTAATTGATTTCCAAAGATCAGTATCTATAGAATTCAGATGGTGTTTCAGTCTGAGTGGCCAGTTCTTGAAGTCAGCTCGGTTCTTCAACTTTGGTACACGAGTCTCAAAATCTTTAGACCTGACCATGTTTAAGTTTTGAATTTAAGAAAATATACTATTTTTGTTCTTTTTATATTTAAAATGAAATAAAGAAAAGAAAATATTTTTGAATTTTAGATTTTTAAAAAAATTTTAAGTGTTGAAAGAAAAGTCTGATTCTGATGCGCCTGAATAGTATAGAAGCGCCCACTTTGACTTTGAAACGCCTAAGGGAATGCCTTAGTGTATTTCTGAAACATCTAAGCTAGAAACGCCTGAACAATTCTAAAACGTCCAAACAGGGGTGAAGTGTCTGAACAGTTCCAAAGCGTCCAAACAATTCCAAAATGTCTGGGACTTAGTTTCTGAAAAAGTCCAAATAGTGCTTAAACGCCCTCAAACAGTGTTAAAACGCCCAATCTGAAATGCCTACACAGTGTTAAAGCGTCTGAACAGTGTTCATGCGCCTAAACACTTAGTAATTTTCAGATGATTTCAACACATCAAACGCCTAATTCATCCTATTCGTAACAACCTGATTTTAATAAACTTTTCAAAACTTGATTAATTAATCTCAAATTCTTCAATCAAGTGTAAAAAGTAGCGAATATCAATCCTTTAACATCATTTTGCTTCAATTAACAACAAAAGTTCATAATTTTGCTGAAATTTATGTTCGAACAACGAAGAACAGTTTGTACTCAAATCTGATGAAAATTCATATCTGAAGGTGTCAAATCACTCAATTGTGATTCAATTCATGTTTCAAATGATGAAACACAATTGAAATCATCAATTAATTGAACAATTGCTATCAAAACATAGATTCAAGTGATTCACAGGTGCTCAAAAATTGTTTAAAGCACCAAATCACTGAACCGAAGGCTCTGATACCATTTGATAGGTTCAAATAGATCGATTCTATGTTATGATTAAGCAATTACCGATTATATGAATAAAATAATCAACAATTGCAAAGATTCAAAGCAGTTTCTATTGATAGTTTCAAGGATTACAGTGTATAATTGAGAGAAAAGTTCAAACGTCTATCTCTACATAATACACATAATCCTATTTATACTAAACAAAGAAACTAAAGGAACATGTATTACACATAAGTCCCTAAACTATTGCAAAAGTAAAATACAAATACAAGTAAAGACAACATGTTGAATCTTTAAGAAGTACTAACAGAAGAAAGTTGGGCATATGATACGACCAGGTTCGACATATCATACGTCGGTGACTAAGGTGCTGTTTGTTTCTGAAGAGGTAAAACGTCTGCAGTCTGCAGACCACATCTGCAGACATATGTAGAAGAAGAGGTGGACCAAACGTCTGCAGTCTGCTAGAAAAAACTGTTTGTTTTTAACATCTACAATGTTGTTGTTATTATTATTATTATTATTATTTTATTATTATTATTATTATTATAAAACAAACACACCTAAAACTCTGTAAACTATTTTTATTCTTATTTCTTAAAAAATAAAATTGAAAAAAAAATCTGATTGATTTCTTCAATATAGCATCTACACATTCAAACAAACATTAACCAGACCATCAAACGCCCTACAAAATCTACATAAAAAACACACAAATCAGCACATTCACATTTACAAATTAGGCTACCTTTAATCATCAATTTTGATTCCTGTACATTCTGGAAGGTCGATAATTCAAGCAACACCCCTCCCCATTGGGTTAAGTTCTATGCGAGCAAACAAACAACATAAAGCAGACTCAGAAACAACAAAGCTAAACATCCTTCAGCATAAATATACCACTCATAGAACGCATAATCGTAGTGTGTGATTGAAACCCTAACCACAGTATCTAGAGGGTTCTTCTTGTAGGTTTGTTCGGCACTTCGGCGAGCATGCTCCGGAGGAGATGATGACGGAGTCAGCCATGAGTTCGCCGGAGATGGGGCAGGTGAACTCCGGCGGTGGTGGTGGTGGTGGTGACGGTGGTTTGAGGTGGGATGGTGATAGGAGGAGGTTTTTTTTTCTTTTGGTTAGAAGAGGTTTGTAGAGGTAAGAAGACATTAGTCCACCTCTTCTCCAAGAAGAGGTCACGCAGACGTTTTTTAATAAAACGTCTTCAAAAAAACAAACACTCTGCAGGCCTCAAACATCTGCCCGCCTCTTTTTGACGCAGACAAAAGAGATTTAGAAGCTCTTTTTCTAAAAAACAAACACCACCTAACTAAATGTCAGATTTTAAGGAACTTCAAGTTATTTAAACACAATCCAACCCTAATTCAAAAACAACTTCCCATACATGAAAATTTAATATTCTAAGCTAATTTTTGGTGATTTGTCTTCACATTCATCCCAAATCATCTACCATAATCATCAAAACAAGATTTAATGTTCAAAAAGACAAGGAGTGGCTAGTTTTTTCTTGATTTCTTTTGAGAGTACAATTTTTATCAAGTGAAACAAGGTATGCTTTGATTAGGTTTTTTATTTAATAATAAATTATTGAATGAAATATTATGTTTTGATTGATTTAAAAGGTTACTTATAAATAAAATTGTTTGTTTGATTATTAATTTCAGTTTCCTTGCATCGTGAGCTTATTAAGAAAAGTAGACAATTTGATATAGATAAATTGGTAACATTATGATTGAACGAATCTTAAAAGTTTGTTCATTTATTATCACTTTAATCAAAAGCTAAGATCTTGTAGTAGTATTCTTACAAACACTAATTTAAAAGTATCAATTGTTGATCTTGCAGAATTGGAAACCCGTAAGTAATTGCTTTTTAAAATTTAAGTAAATTAGTTTCAGAGTTCTTTGTTTTATGCACATTTGTTAATTAATTCATCCAAATTTCCAATCTTTAATTAATAAAGTTTGTTTCTTTAAGTTAATCAAGTCGTATTTGTTAAACACTTTACACATATTCTTTGTCGAGACGACCTTACATACCCTTACGCAATAAAGTTAGCTAAGACCAATATATTAACTTGTTTTTGATCGAGTCTCGACAACCACATCATGCATAAATTGAAAATCTTACTTCACCCAAATAATTTTAGGACACATTAAAAGTTCGATATATAATAGTTGATAGAGCTTAAAAGGCTAGATACAAACATGCGAGTTGGATTAAATCTTTGAAGATGGGTGTCAACAAGTCACTTGGTGTCTAAGCCAGTAAAATTATTGAGATTGTATAGAAAGCAAGAAAACTTGGGGATATTACGATGACAAAAGCCTTGTGTGAAAACTACTTAGCTCGGTACCAAAAAGGTTCATTAAGAAATTATTGTAATCGAACAATTTGTTGATCTTAATAGCATGTCATTCAAGATGTTGTTGAAAAATCGAAAGCTTTTAAGGAGTGCCCAAGATAGAACGGAAGAAGGAAGAGACGTATGTCAAACTCTAATTTACCAAATGAGATGGAAAGAAGAAGCCAAAGAACATAGATGTGAATGTTGCACTAATGAAAATTCAAATCAATAAAGACAAAAGACGTGGCTAAAGCAGAAATGGGAAATCATGGAGAAATAAAAGAGGAATTCAACACATAAGATGTTTTTTAAGTGTAATATACTTTAATATATCAAGCCTAAATGTACATAATGGAAGAAAAAGGAGGAGAAAAACTTAATAAGGCATGAATAGAATGAACCTACATTGCTATGACAATATGATGATCTCAAAGAAGGATGAATACCTTGGTTAAACTAAGTTTAGTGTAAGATAGTGTATTCGAATTTAAGGTTATTGGATTTTAATAATTTCAACTTTTATTTATTGACCGGGATTAATCTTAACTCAAGAAAAGTTTACAAACACTCCTAACTTTTAGTTTATTTTTCTACAATGATTCATTACTAACTGAGAGTTAACCCCCAGTAACTTTTTTTATTAATTAGGGCCAAATATAAGATATTTTTTAACTTTGTCGCCACCCAGACTTCATCTGGTCTGCTTTTCGGTCTTTAGCCTCTATCATCACTATAAATCTACCTCTAATGAGTCAACCAGATTAGTAGGTGGAGATTCAGCGGTTTTTAAGTGCAGAAGTTTCAGATTGACGAACCTGATAGTTGATTTCTGCTTTCTTTGTGTTTTGGACATGTCGTCAAAAAAGCAAAGGTGTTAACTCTCAATTAGTAATGGATTGTTGTAAGAAAACAAGTTAGAAGTTACAAGTGCTTGAAAAAATTTTTTTGAATTAGATTAATCTCTTCCAATAAATTAAAGTTTGGATTATTAAAATCCAATAACCCTTGAATTTAAACTAAACTTGTTTGTTTATTAAGTATAAATGTTAGTGTATTCTTAGTATAAGGTATGATTATGGCTTGGAATTATAATCTAAATACTTAAGTGGGTCAAAGTGTAAAGGTATTCTCCTAATCGACTTATCGATAAAGAAGTACCGGTCACATGACATGTAAATATTGGGAGGTTATGGGTTCAAGTTTTACTTTAAACAAAATTATTCAGAGTGGAGTCAAGGGTTTCTCAGCAATTGGTTTCCTCCTAAGAGTGTTGGGGGTGCGGTCCTGACTAAAAAAACAGATAGGTGAGCCTGATTAAGATAACACATATCCTACGAAACAGGATCGTACATTTGCCGTTAAAAAAAGTATCGGTTCACATTGTATAAGAATCCTAGTGACTATAATTTGTATAGGTTGAATATTGTGTAATAAAGAATCAAATTAGTGTGTTTTAGTAACTATTTTGTTCATTCTACTTCATTATTCCAAGCCCTGATTACTAACACGGTCAACCAAAATTTTTGCACGAATTGCACACTAGGGACAGATTTAAAGGTACTTAATTACATTTGAAGAAAAAGATTTGGAGCTTTAAAGATAATTACTTGAGATTAATTTATCCCAGGATAGTTTGTTTCAATAGATGATTCGTGAAGGCTAGCAAGCTATTTCCTTCAACATGAAATCATGACTAACAGATTAACCAAATTTAAGAATATAGAATAAGAAGATGAAAGAAATTGGATTATTTAGTAGTCTTGATTGTTGCTTTGGCTCCAGTCTTCAATTGCTTGTAAGACTGCTTCTTTCACCGTATGAGTGTCCACGGTTTCTCCATTTTCTTCGCTCTACAAGAACAATCGGCGCTCAGGTTACTGCTAAGAGGTTAGACTCTTTTTTTTTTTTTTTTTTTTTTTTTTGTAATTTGTTATAGAAATACAAGGTTAAATTATCAACATTTTTTAATGTTTGCAAGAGAGATATACATGGTGAAAGTATTTAAATTTAAATACTTTTTTGTAAGATTCAAATTTAAATGAAGCCAAAACTGTGAGGCCCAAAGCATCGCGATTGTGCTGCAAAGCCCATTGACAAGGGCTGGCTTCATTTGAGATTTCTTTTTTTTTTTTCTATCAAAGCTCAAGATCATGTATGTATATTGATAGGCTTTGCATGCATTAGGACTATCATATTGAAAATTGTGTGCAAAAAGTCACATATTTTTACGAAAAATTGGGATTTTAAGTTCGATCAATTCCATCGGCTGGGAACATACATGTCCGGTGAATGAGTTTTGAAAACCATTTATTGTTCAAATTTATGTTATAAAAGATACTACAAAGTGGTCGGTAACAATAGTTTTCAATAAAAATAAATAAGCATATATACCATTGAACCACAGAACAAAAACATTTTTTTTCCTTCTTGTGTTTCTAGTATCGAAGTATATGCTTCATTGTAGATGTTAAAAAAGTTAATTGATTACCTCAACTCCAAGTGCCTCGAGTTGAAAACTGCCTGTACAAGACACCCTAGCTTCCAACACATTAAGATTCAATTCTTCAAACACTTTCAACACAAAAACTAGTAGACCTGGGCAGCTTCTTTCTGAATACACGTTTACTTGCATACCCTTTTCTAAGGTTTCTACTGTAACCTGCTAAAACACAAATTAATACAGTTAAGTCTATTCCAATAACAATATAAAACCACACAGCAAAACAAAAGAAAAAACATCTATGTCAATATACCATTGGCCATGAGTTGTCGTAGTTGGAGCTTCGGGCTATGTCTTGATTCAGTATATCGATTTTCTGTTTGAGCTCTTTTATGTACTTTGATGCATCAACTATGATCGATGTATCTTCCTTCTGTAACAAGATGTTTTAAAAGAATCTTTCATGATTAGATCAGTATAGAAACATCAAAAGACTTCAAATTTGAACGTGTTGTCGGATCATCGATTAAAAAATTGGGTTTTTAAATAGAGACATCAATTGGGTGCATTAGTTTCCAGGTATTCAACCACTCAACCAACCTTAAGGTGATAGAACAGAAATAGTTTAAATTTGGATTTGAAGTAGTTTCTTAAAACATATGGTGATTCATATCAAGATTCATAATGATCCATCAAGAAAAATTAATGAAAACGGAAAGTGATAAACTACAAACTCTTTAAACCCAAAATTTTATATGTTCTTATGAAAGGTAGGAACTTGAGGCAATATGTAGCTGGGTTTACATTTATTTGAAAATCTAGCTAGTTTGAGTATTGTAAAGAAGGTTTAATGGAATGAAGAGATTACTGCATGAGAGTTTGTAACAGATCGAAGAAGTTGCAGCTTATCATGCAGTGCAGCTTTCTTTTGCTCCCTTGACACCATTTTAAGTTGTTTATTCTTGCTTTGTGGCATCAATCTCAAGCTTTTTAAAGAGGGTATGTGAGCACTCAAACCAAAAACATCATTTTGTTTTTTACTCACACATGACTGTCTTATACTATCTTTGGAGTAAAAAACCAAAATACTCCCTGAAAAAGATCTTTAGTTTGGCTGGAACCTTTGTATAATTCCAATTGTACCCTTTTGTTTAAAATATTTCCAAGAAAATATGGAATATATATGTATGTATCAATATATTATTTTCATTATTTTCGGATATCTGACCCATAACGTACGTAGATGTCATAAATTTGATCTATAAGTCGAATAAGATGTTTGCGGTTGCTGGTAGAATGAGAAAACTTGGCTTATCCACCAAATGGTTACAAATTACTCATGATAATGATATACGTGACACCTAAAGTGCTTGGTTTAATAAGGATTATTATTCTCTCTTTAGTAAATACCCTTAACAAATTGATCTCTCCTTGTACTAGCTATTAATTAGTAATCTTGAAACAGATTTATCAAAGGCCAAAAAAATACTAAAATCTAATTAGAAGATTTCTTGGTCATGTGCTCATGTGGATGCTTCTGCTCATATTATGAGATTAAATCAAGAACAATAATATATAAAGCATGTAAACATGGTATAATAGCTTTTTCCATAATATATATAAACATATGTATATATAGGTTGGTATATGTAGATGTGTGTGTGTGTGGGTGGGTGGCATAGAAAGGAGTATTGAGGCTATATTTGTCCAATTGCAAGGATGGGAAATAAGCCATAAGACAGGGGTACTGACGGAGAATAAAGGGAAATTAGGAACTCGTGATCATTGTTTGGAATTAAAGGTTGAAACTGTGTCTTATATCTTATCATATATACATATGTGAATGTATATTATATACATGACACACGTATAATACATAGACATATATACATGCATATGTGTTTTATGTATATACAAGGGCAGACATAACATGCACCCACCGAGTCATCGGAATATAGTGAATTTCATGCGCATATGAAGATGTATGTATGAGTTTCTCTGATGACAACAATGTTTTTTTTTCGTGGTGACTCCTTTATAAAAATTTCTAAAAACTTAAAACTAAAAAAAAACTCATGAGTATATAAATAAAATAACTAAATAAGGTCACTCTCGCTAAATACGCAATACCCAAAAAATCATTAAGCAAAAATCGTAAAATCTAAAAGAAAAAAAAGAACTCACATACCTTAGGGTCTTGAACTTGTGGTCAAGAGGTAGGGTCATAGAGACGATCGGACGAAGAGAGTCAAGAGAGACCGGGGCTCATTAGTATCAACTTGACACGACATGAAGTGACCTGGAAATTTTTATATTCGTTTTTAAAAAGCATTTAAAAACAATAACTTCATAGAAATATTTTCTTGGATTTTATATTCATGTGTATTTACGTAAGTACGTATGTATGTTGTACGTTGTACGTATGTATGTACTTACGTACGTATACTTATTTATGTATATAGGGTTATGCTGACCAACTATTATTAGTTTTTGTTAGAATAATATTATTACATATATACAACATTATATATTTTATTTATATGTATAAGTTTACAAATGTAAAAAATTCAAGACAGATGTAAGTTACATTTGCATTTGCACCTTCAATACAAAGCATATTTCTCCACCATATACATTCTAAATAGTAATAAAGGTTCTTAAACTCATCAAATCCCTAATCTTAATAGGGTTTTTTTTCTTTTTCAAACATATGTTTTATTTAGACTAGAACCTCACATCATCAAATCACATTTCAATCTTTGTGGATGGCTTGATGTTTAGATCTAAAATTCATACAAAGGCTAATTCATAGACCTTAACAACATCCTCAAATGTTCCAGGACTTGCTTTAGTTTGACCCTCATTGCTACTTTTAGATATCATTTACTATCATCACTATAGTGAGTATTCTCGTGGCTTTTCTTACTATTTAAACTACTTTCGAGTGAGAAATATGCTTACTCAATTGCATATCTTGAATCATTGATCCATACGTTTTATGTTATATACTTACTTAAACTAAATGTATATTGCATTAGTATCACTCATTATCACGCTTAAGTCCTTGTATCTCACACAACCGGCCACTTATTTTTGGGATGGGGCCGATTGATTAATAAAGATACTACTACCAGGGTAGAAAACCTTGATTCTCTTGATTGTTGGATGCGTCAACTAACGGTCATCTATATCGAATGATTATTTCCAACTCTATTCAGACAAATGCTTATGATAAGGTATTTGGTTGTGGCAAATATTCGTCGTAGGCATGGTTGGGGACTTGCGTAGATCGCATTATCTGTACTCGTGTCACATAATATAAAACTAAGATGGCATGATGCAATTTCAAATATATGATTCTATACTTTGATTATTTACAATAGATTATTTATCAAATAGTTAACCTACAAGCTCATCAATTTTATAATCGGCACTTTCAAGCATTTTTCAGGAAATAATTAAATAATTAACTCAATATCTTTTGCATTGCTAGAGCACAAGAGGATATTTCTAGATATAGGCTTAGTTGTTAGTCGATATTTGTTAATCTTCCAAGTTGTACTCAAAACATCAAATCATGTTAATGTCAATGAAATAATGTGTTAGTATTTCTATTTTACATCATGTTTTCTTGTTACTCAATTTCGTTTCATTCTTATGTTTTTGCTTTAGTGGGGGCGTGACACAACATGTTCTTCAAAATTTATCATTGTTATTAGCCTTATACGAGTTATTGGTTTACGATGAAAGGATCTTACGGATCGAAGATCATCTAACTCAATT
>BJCO01382721.1:0-11052 GCA_018326465.1 Flaveria floridana | reverse complement strand
CCAGCTCTCCTACTCGAGCAATGATTCGGAAAGGTCCTATATACCTCGGGCTCAACTTGCCCCGCTTTCTGAACCGAATGATAACTTTCCAAGGTGAGACTTTTAATATAACTCTATCACCCACCTGGAACTCAATCAGTATGCGTCTCTTATTAGCATACGATTTCTATCTATCCTTAGCTGCCTTCATAAAGGCTTTAATCTTTTCTAGCTTTTCTGTCATAGCTTCAATCACCACAACACTTCCCAATTCTTTCTGACCAATGTCACCCCAACAAACAGGTGTCGTACATTTCCTACTATATAGCATCTCGTATAGTGGCATGCCAATGCTGGCATGATAACTATTGTTGTACGAGAATTCTCCTAATGGCAAATGGTCATCCCAACTTCCTCCAAAATCAATCACGCACGCTCAAAGCATGTCCTTGAGTGTCCGCGTCGTCATCTCAGACTGACCGTCCGTTTGAGGATGATAAGCCATGCTGATGTGTAGCCTCGTTCCCATTGCATCGTGAAATTTCTTCCAAAACTTGGATGTAAAGATAGTGTCACAATTAGACACAATAGGCGTCGGCACACCATGATGAGCTACAATCTCTTTGATAAATAGATCTGCGAGTCTCTCAAAAGAATACGTCTCTCGGATCGGTAGGAAGTGAGCACTCTTTGTTAAACGATCAACTATCACCCATATAGCATCATACCCTTTCGGGGTACGTGGTACCTTCGTAATAAAGTCCATGGTGATATGCTCCCACTTCCACTCAGGTATATCCAAAGGTTAGATTTTCCCGTACGGCTTCTAGTGTTCCGCCTTCACTTGCAAACAAGTAAGGCATTTACTCACATACTCGGCTACGTCACGCTTCATACCCGGCCACCAATAATCCTTCTCCAAGTCATGATACATCTTGGTAGCACCAAGATGAATGGAGTGTCGAGTCTTATGAGCCTCGTCCATGATCTTTCCACGTAGATCCCCGTAACGAGGAATCCACATCCGCCCACATCAGGTTCTAACACCGAGAGTATTTTCACCCAACTCTGCGGCTAGTCCTCTCATCCTTTCAGAGTTAAGATGATCTTCTTTCAATGCCTCATCTTGAAACTCCTTGACATACATCATCACATCAGAGGTCATAATCAATTGATAAGCCTTCACCCGAATCGGCTCGGGTCTCTCCTTTCGGCTAAGGGCATCTGCCACCGTGTTGGCCTTGCCCGAATGGTAATGGATCTCGCAATCGTAATCTTTTATGAGCTCCAACCATCGCCTCTTCCTCATATTCAAATCTTTTTGGCTCGAAGAAGAAGTTCAAGCTTTTGAGGTCAGTGAAGATGGTGCAATTCATCCCGTATAAGTAGTGCTGCCAAATTTTTAATGCAAAAACCACAACAGCTAGTTCTAGATCGTGCGTGGGATAGTTGACTTCGTGGGTTTTCAGTTGTCGGGATGCATAGGCTATTACCCTTCCGTGTTGCATTAACACGCAACCTAGCCTAGAATAAGAAGCATACGAATATACCACTAAGTCTTCACTACCTTTAGGTAATGTCAAGACAGGAGCTTGTGTTAATCTCACCTTTAACCCCTCAGAAGTCCTCCTGTTCTCGACCCCACACGAACTTTACATCCTTGAGAGTCAATTTAGCTAAAGGTGAGGCTATCTTGGAAAAGTCTTTAATAAATCTCCTGTAGTAGCCCGCCAATCCTAAGAAGCTATGAATCCCGGATGGCGTCTTTGGAGACTTCCATTGCATTACGGCCTCAACCTTTGTTGGGTCCACTATGATTCCCTCAGCATTTACCACGTGACCCAGAAATTGCACCTCGCGCAACCAAAAGGCGTACTTGGAAAACTTAGCATACAGCTTCTCCTTTCTCAATGTCTCCAACACTTCCCGAATGTGACCGGCATGCTCTTCTTCGCTCTTTGAATAAATCAGGATATCATCGATAAACACAATCACTGATTTATCCAACATCAGCTGACACACTCGATTCAACATGTCCATAAAAGCAGCTGGCGTGTTGGTTAAACCAAAAGACATAACGAGAAACTCGTAGTGTCCATAACGCGTGTGAAAAGTTGTTTTAGGAATATCTTGCTCCTTCACCTTCAATTGGTGATATCCAGATCAAACGTCTATCCTCGAGAACCAACTGGCACCTTGGAGCTGATCAAACAAGTCGTCAATCCTCGGTAACGGATATCGATTCTTTACCGTCAACTTGTTCAATTCACGGTAGTCAATACACATCCTCATGCTACTGTCCTTCTTCTTTACAAACAAGACCGGAGCACCCCAGGAGAGATACCCCGTCTGATGAAACCCTTATCAAGCAACTCCTGCAGTTGCTCCATCAATTCCTTCATCTTTGTCGGAGCCAACCGATACGGTGCCTTAGCTATGGGCTGAGCAGCGGGTATCAAGTCGATCTGAAATTTGATTTCGTGATCCGATGGCACACCTGATAAGTCCTCCGGAAACACATCGGGAAACTCACACACCACCGGCACATCAGATAATTGTGGTGTTGACGTGTCCACATCCTTCACGTTGGCCAAATAAGCGCTACATCCACACCTCATGCACTTTCCCGCCACCGCCATCGAAATCACTTTCGGAATCGTCGTAATTCGATCACCGTATATTGTCACCGAACTCCCATCAGGCGCTGTCAGTCTAATCATCTTCTTACGACACACGATGTTCACTTTATAGGTTGCTAACCAATCCAACCCTAGTACTGCATCAAATCCACCTAGGGGCATCACATGAAACGTAGAAGCAAACCTATGACCCTCTAATTCTATGGCACAATCCTTTATCACATCAGTAACTCTAGTAGACTTACCAATAGCAGTTTCTACATTGAAGGGCTCATTATTACGTCTACTACTAACAGGCAACTTAGCACAAAAAGCAGCAGAAATAAAACTCCTACTAGCACCAGAATCAAACAACACAGAAGCAAGAGTTTGATTTACCAGAAACGTACCCGACAAAACATCAGGGTCCGTCCTAGCCTCCTCTCTGGTCATCGTGAATGCCCTGGCGCTTGCTTTATGCTCCTTAGTCCCGGTCTTCTTCCCTGCTCCGGAACTCTCCGCCCTTGGCTACTTGCATACCCTGCTCATGTGGCCTACTTCACCACAGTTGAAGCACCTCGCTGCTTTGCAATCTATAGAGATGTGGCTGGACTTCCCGCACTTGAAACAGACATTAAGCCCCAGGATGCACTCACCAGCGTGCTCCTTTCCACACTTCCCGCATCACTTCACTCCTGAGCCTACAGCAATCACCCGTCGATCATCCACCCTAGCCTTCTTGTTGTTTACCGGAGCACCAACCCGTCCGAACCGCTTCCCATTCTAGTTCCAGTCACCACCACCCTTTTTACTCACCTCAGCCACCATCACCTCCCTCTCATCATACAACCTTCCAGCCAAGTCAACTACCGACCTAAACGTACTTGGTCAGCGGCGATCATGTGCCTGCGGATATCCGCCGGCAAACCCTGGATGTATCTTTTAATCTTGCGTGACAGGGGCGTCACCTGATCCGGCACCAGCCATACCATCTCGCTGAACTTGGTGGTGTATTGTTGATGTGTCATGGTTCCCGCCTCCAGCTACAGGAATTCCCTTTCCACCTTGTATGTCTCCTGATGAGGATAGAATTCCTCAATCACCAACTTCTTCAGCTCGCTCAACCTCATTCTACCAATCGCCTTGCTACCCTCGGCTTGGACGATGTTGTCCCACCAGCATAGAGCCGAGTCCATAAATGAATGGGCAACAAACTTGACCTTCTGGTCCTCGCGGCACTCGCTGATTTCAAGGATAGCCTCCATCTCCCTCACCCATCGGTGGGCAGCAACAGTAATGCCATTACCATCAAAGGTTGGGGGTTTGAATCTTTGAAATGCCCCATAGTTACAGCCTGATGCTGCCTCAGGCACAGGCTCTTCTTCCTCCTCTTCCTCATCAGTAGGGACAACCGTCCCAGTCTCGGGTTGCTCTTTCCCTCCCGAAGACCTGTTCCTATCCCTCCTCTCTCCTTCTCTAACAGCCTTAATCACCTCGATCACTACAGACGGCAGATCGTCTGCATGACCTGATAAACCTCCTCCACCATGGACCCTTTCTCGAAGGCTCTCAAGTTAGCACTCTCGTCACCACCCTCCAGATGAGGGGTCTCAGGCTCCTCATGAGTCACCTTCTCCACCCTGTGCCTTCCTATTGTGGCCCATGGTTTAGCACCACGTCCATCACGTACTCCACGTCATGAAGCCTTAGAAGATCTACTTCCAACCATCCTCTAACACACTATAAGATTTAAACACTAACACAGCCATTCAAGGTAATAGCTCGGTTTATGTCAAGTATAGTAAGTCCCTAATTACAGTGGCCAGTTGTGATTAACCACTTACTTTACTCTTCATACCCTAAGCATTTCCTACCCTGACTACATCAGTATCTAAATCTACTAAGGGCAAACATATCAAATAACATACGCACATAATACCAGTTAACATTAAAGAAAATACCTGATGGCACATAGCTACTTGGACTGGCTTCCCTTCCTTTTGTCCCATTCTTAGTTTAAGGTTTCTTTTGAAAATATTTACCCATTTCACTTAAACTTTGGCTCTGATACCAACTTGTATGGCCCCGTTCGCGTGCACCTCACAGTTGGTCATTCATTGTATCATAGATACACACTAATACACATTTCATAAGATAAACAGTGGAATTACGTTACTAAAAGCCATTCTCTAATATTAATAAATACTGTTGTTAAGCAATACAATGGGGTTTAAGTCACAAAAAATTGTTCAATTGCATTACAAAACAACAATATCTTAACATAAGAATGGATGTCAGTCTTTTTCCGCTGAGTAGCTTCACCCTCGTGCCATCCTCAGCAATAATTACCTGCCAACTGAAAATGTATAAAAGTCAATATTGCTGAGTGAGTTCTAGTTTTGAAAGTATTAAAATACTTTGTGTAATGTATATATATGAAAATACTCTTTTATGAAAAAACATTCCTTACTCTTGTACATGAGCACGCATCAACTATATAACAAAGTAATGCTTTCTTTCTTTACGATATGCCTTTGTTCATTTCATACTCTTTAACTTTATCTTTCACTGTCTATGTGGACCAATGAGCATTACCCTAAACTATATGCATGAAAAACTGGTGCTGGGCCTGTGGTCTATCAAAAGACTATGATCACTATACACAAGGCTGACCCAGCCACCTAGGGTATGCTACAAAGGTCCGTCAATCTCAATTGATTAACCCTATGTGCATCCTTTGGGGTAGCTAACCCGCATCACAGTTGAGCTAACGACAACATGGTCGTGCACCTCCTATATGCTTGCAAGACTTTCATTATTTTAATTAGGTTCCACTTCTCTTTATCATTGTTTTTTCACTTGTTAATGATAATATTTGCTTTCATGATCATAAACACACCACATAAGTCACACAATAATAATCACCATGATCATAAAAACCACTTATAATAATGCAATATAATAATAATTAAAATCCCTAAGTCAACTTTGGGTCAAACCTTAATGATTCTGTTTTTCTCAAAATTTCAGAAAATGTTCTAAGTTTTCTAGGCGCATGAGCGCTATGCAGGCGTATGAGGCCTATTTAGGCGCATGGGCACTATTTGGGCATTTTAACACTTAGGCGTCTAAACCATTTCAGGCGCATGGGCACTATTTGGACATTTGGATTATACTTAGGCGTCTGAGACTAAGTCTTAGATGCAAGGTCTACTGTTCAGGCTCATGGACTATCAGTTAGAAATTCCAAGGCATTTTCTAGACTTATGGGGCACTGTTTGGGCAGTTGGGCCCTGTTTGGACGCATGACCCTACTTGGAAACTTATCTAAGGTAGGTTTAGGTGCATGGGCCTTATTTAGGCACATGGCCAACGTGTTTGGTATGTTTCTAACATATTTTTAGTCCCAAACAGCATAATAACTTAATCTAAGCTTACTCATACCATTCTAAGCATGAACCTAACATAAAACATTCATACACATCATCGTACATGCATGGATACATACGGTTACTTATAAAACATTTGTAAAAGTAGTTACATACATTTTCAGGCCCAAGAATTTATAAAAAGGGTAGAAATATGGGGTCTAGAACTCACCTTTGCTGTTTTCTAGCCTCAAACTCTAAACCTTGAACTTTCCAAAGAATTCAAACACCTAGATGCGTCTAAAACACACAAACCCAAACACACATACACATATAAGCATGTAACCGAGACTAAATCCAGCAAAGAACAAAATAAAACACCAAATCTTACCTCACATTCGGTTTCTTCTTGTTCTTCTTCAAGAACTCGAAGCTTCTCCTCTTTTCTCTCTGAAATCCGAATGAAAAAGGTGAAAATCAACATGTCATGGGCGGCCATGTTGCTTTTGTATAAAGTAATTATTAATTTTTGTACTTTTGACACATTTAACCCCTTAACTTGGGTTAAATGGCATTTTCCACTTTTATACTTTCTTTTTACAACTTCTTAAAATATCCGAGTGTTACACATATTGCTTCTTTTTTTTTTACTTTATATGTGGAAAACAAAAATAAATTTATATTCTCGAGAGGGTAAATAGAAATTTAGAAGGAGAATATACTTTTAAAGTGTTTTCAATTTCATTCTCTCAAGAACCCCCAAAAAAAGAAGTTAAAAAGAGGTCAACGGCTTGCGTTGGGATATGCATGATAGGCTCAGCCTGAAAATGAAGTAAACAATGATTGTGTAGCTAAAACTAACTATCAAAGAACTCAGTAATAGAATTATTCTCATGACATCTTGGTCTGCACAACGATACAAGTCTTGTCAAAACTTGGTTGAGAGTGGATGATTTTTGTCTTAAGTTTGTTCTTAGTCTGTGATTGGGTCTAACATCTCTTAGCCCAAATTGTATATAAGGTATAATAAAATACATGTTTATCTCCTCTGCTATGCGTGTGCAATGACCTGGAGTGATGATATTCTCTGCTATGCGAAAGCATTGACCTAAAGCTCTCATCAACATGCTAAGATGATATTCTCTACTATACGGAAGCATTGACCTGAAGCTCTTATCTTTTGGAATAAGATGTACATCTCCTCTGTTATACGTAAGTATAGACCTAGAGATATCATCTTAGAGTCTGTCTATTATTGTGTCTCATCAATAGATCATGCTATCATATGCATGCATCTGTGTCAATTATAAACTACTCAAGCAAAATCAATTATTACACTTAATAAACCTTGATGACGAGATAAGTTCTTTGTCGGGAACCAAGTTACTTGAGCTTCTCTAATTGAAAGTAAAACATGATAAGATCAGTTGCAGGTCACTCGTTGAAAAGAATAAGGCATGGGTTTAAAGGGACAAACATATCAGCAATCTCACCAAGACTTGATTCTCAGAAAAACTTCAAGAAAAGAATGCAAACTAATCCTTTTTGATATTTTATTTTACTCTATTTCCTTTTATTTTATTCTATTTGTTCATATTACAATCGTTTAGTTATTTGTTTGCATTTTAAGTTGGAATTGTAGGGTGAGGAAATTATTTTTAATAGATGTTTGTATAAACATAAAAAAAGGCGAAACAATGGGCGAAACTATACTTTCACCAACAGTCACGCTCAACTGTGAGCAACTCACATACAGTGGCGAAACTATAGTTTCGCTCCCAGCGAAATTAAGTGGTATATAATGCACAGTTTGAGATCCGAGTCTCATAAGTGCGAATTTACCCTAACTCTAGTTTCTCTCGGCAATACCTCGGTCAAATATTACATCGTTCCTATTTGATGAAATAAACCGTTGGTTTATGCTTAGGTGTGTTAGGCGACATTGTTCTTAGCTTTAATCGGTGTTGTTTCGGCTAATTTCTCAGCTGATCATGTTTTGCTAAAGTGGAAAAGTTACAGTTCGTTCAGTGAAACTCTGAGATACTTCAGCGAAACTGAACAAAAGTTCATAGTTTCAAGTGAAACTGCAACATTGAGCTGTCCGAGCACAAGTGACAGTTTCGCTGGGAAAATTTCAGCGAAACTATAGATTCACCCGGTATGACTTCCTGAGTTTAATCCTAAGCGAAACTAATAGCGAAATATAGTTTCTCTTAAGCTAAATTAGAAAATAAGTTGGCAGCAAAACTATTAAACAAGTAATGCATATAACCCAATACATTAGACTCAGCGAATCTACGCTTTATCATCAACGAATCTATGGTTTCTTGATAACGAAACTAACTATTTCGCCGAGCGAAATTACAGTTTCGCTGCCAGCAAAACTAGCCAAATCTTACTTTTCATTATCATTGTTTTGTCTCTTATTGTGTATATCTTTTTCACTAACCTATTTGTGTTATCATTTCAGATTAACATGGCTAATTTAAAGTTTGACGATAAGTTCAACATTGTGGCTCTTCGGGATGATGGGAATCCAAAAGCGGCAGGATTTAGAGACTGTATCAGATGGTTGAGGCAATCTCCCATATCTTATGCCATTTCACATATGCCTACTATCTATGACCTTCACGTGAAAGACTTTTGGAGATCAGCTAAGCATGATGTTGGAACCATGCCACCCCGGATAGTTGCAAGGATTGACGGTCATGACATACTGATAACTGCCAGGGTACTATTGCCCGGGTACTTCGTCTTGAAGAAGATTATAGGCTAGAAGTGTATTGTCTGATGCCCAAGTTCTGGAGGCATTCAGAAGTATAGGGTTTGAAGGGCCACCTTTTGGTTCCAAGAAGGAAATAAAGAAATCTCTTCTTTCAAAGGAATGTAGATATATAGCGCACGTCTTTATCATGTGTCTGGATCATAGAAAGGGAGGACCAGACGGGCTAAATATTCATTGGGCTAGGGCGATGATCATCTTCTACAGAGGTCTAAAGGCCAATATTGGAAAACTAATCTTTGACTGTATGACCGAGAATATTATGGCCCTAAAGAAAGACAAGTGGTTACTATATCCAAGGTTTATCCAGATGCTAATTGATGATCTTATTCCAAATATGCCAAGACATGGAGAAAATAAAAGACTGGCATAAATGAACATGAGGATATTTGTTGACTGTTTGGCAATTAGACACGACTTCAGTGGAAAGATCACATATCTGTAGGAGAACATGTATCCAGCCGAGAGGTGGAACTACGTTTGAAGGATGTTGGCTGAGATCCCATTGATAGACCCTGATGCTAGTGAGAGGACTATGTTGTTGGAGAAAGAGATTAAGAAGGGGCTAAATGACAATTTTGAAGCCTTTAGTTACATGAAGCCTGAGAGAAAGAGGTCCAAGAAGGAATTGGATTGGGCTACAGGCAAAGGCAAGATCGTGATGAAATTAAAGTTTGTAAAGACTGTTAACAGAGTACATGTGCCCAATCCACTTCCCCCAATGCTAAAAGATTTTGTCAAATGGTTTTATGACAATAATACTGGGGAAGCAGTGATAAGGATTAATGGTGATCAAGAGATTAGACCGTTTGATCCTATGGAGGTGTTTTTGTTTGGAGATGAAGACTTTAAGATTATATGTGAAAATCATAATTAAAGCAAGAGTTGGAGCTAAAATAAGGACTAAAGCCAATCTATTTATGAGAGTGGCTAACAAAGCTAGGGGAGTAAGAGCTGAAGTCAGGGAGCTAACAAATAAAGTCATTCAAGTTGACGAGACAAGAATGGACGTGCAGGATTTGACTAAGGAATTACTTCAAGCTAGTGCACGTACTAAGAAAGAAACTGCTAAAGATGCAGATGATGCAGTGGAAGAGCCTGGAGCTGAGCAACAAGAAATAGAAAAAGCCAAATAAGATGAAGGTAAAGGGGGAGACCAGGCTGGAGCTCAAGAGGAGAATTAAGATGAAGCCGGTGAGGTCCAACCTAGGGAGAGTATTGAAGATCAAGTATAGGTTGGACTCACCTTAGTTAGTTTGTTTGTTTTTTGCTTTATTTGTAATAGGATTTACGTTAGTTTTTTTTATTGAAGGGAAATAGTAGTTAGTTTCAGTTTAGTAGTAGTTTCAATTGATTCGGCGAAACTACTAGCGAAACTACCAGCGAAACTACCAGCGAAACTACCAGCGAAACTATAGTTTCGCTGGAAGTCAGCAGACTTAGGTCACCCGGCGAAATTGTGTTTCGCAGTCTGGTGAATCTAAGGGATTGGTCAGGACAGTTTTCAACCCAGCGAAACTATCAGCGAAACTATGGTAACTCTATATATGAAACTTTGTAATCTGTTGTGGAAAGTTTTGCACAGCCCTAATTTGAGAATATACTTCTGCATTACTCTTCTTATTGTGTATTTGGGCTAGAATCATCATTTCTTATTATTGAGCCTTGTTTGTTTGATTCTTCTTTGGGTAATATGGTTCTATTTCTAAACTCTTTAATAGATTATTGTTTATTTTGTTGTTGCAGTGGTATTTGGTTGGCATTTATCATCATTAGCATTGATTTCGATCATCAATGGACCAACAAGCATGAGCTATTTTCTCTTGTTCAAGATTTTTAGTCTGTTGGGTTTGTTAGAACATAAAATCATAGTTTAACGTCTTAAACTTTCTGAAAACGCAGCGGAAGTAAAGCATTATAACCATGTTTATAAGCTGAAATATATGTTCATTAGATGACCATATTAATGTATAAAACAAACCCAAAGAACAAAGGATCATTTATGTGAATTAGCAAGCTATGAACATGTGAAAATGCACATAAAATCACAGCTTCAGTGAGCTGTGTTATACCTTACTGCAGCAGCAAAAACTCGAATGAAATGATGTTGTATGATGCTGAAAATGGCCAAGACTTCAAGAGTAGAAGTCCTCAAGCTTGTATACCCCAAGCCTCATTGCAAACACCTTCTTGTTAGGAAGATCCTACACCAAGAACAACTCAAAACTCAGCTTGTTTCTTGCTGAAAACCCTCTTTTCAGCAGCTCAAAACCGTGGGGTTTTGGAGAGAAGAAAGAGCTTAAGT
>BJCO01382691.1:0-10094 GCA_018326465.1 Flaveria floridana | reverse complement strand
AAAATAACCCCCAAAATCTTCGCTACGCGCTAAAAACAAAATAGTCGATTTCTGACGCGGGAATCTTGGCGCGTCTCTCAGATCCTGTCATCATCTTGGCGACGCGCCAAGATAAGGATTTTCAGAATTCTTCCATTTGACCAACCTTCTTCCGTTCCTTAGCTCGCATGCTTGTTTATTCTTCAAAAATCAACCATTTACGCTCCTTGAACCACAAATACCTGCAAATACACAAATACGTAAATAGAAACCGAAAACTAATAAAAACGGGAAATAAAGACTAAAAATATATAGAGAAATCGCATGGAAAACAGATGTGTTTTGAAACACATCAAGCATCATAACATGTATATACACACATATATGTCCCAAATTTACACTCACCCACATACACAATCACACACACACATACGGGTGAAAATCCATTTTTATAAAAACATGTTCACATGCATTTTCCAGCCCCAAATTTTGTTAAAACATGTTAAAAAAGGGGTTCTAGAACTCACCTTAGCTGCTTTCGAGTTTGAACCCTTCCCTTGAACTTCTTAGACATTTTTAACACCTAAACCCACTAAAACACACATAAACGTACATACACTAACACATATGAGCATATAACCGAGGCTAAGTCGACCAAAACAACTTAAAATACCAAAATATTACCTTGAACTTCAACTTCTTCTTCTTCCTCTCTTTAAAACTCGAATTCTCTGTTGTTTCTCTCTCTAAAACCGAGTGACAAGGTGTAAGCAGGCAACATGGGCGGCAATGTTGCTTTATTCACCAACTTTTCAAAGTTTTTTCGTTTTAGACACTTTTAACCCCTCAACTTTGTGTTACATTATATTTCTCCTCTTTATTCACGTTTATTCTTTCTTTCTTGTCTATAAAATATCTGGGTGTTACACCATTTCTGATAGAAAGAAGAGGAGGGCTAAGAAGAAGAATGGTTTCACGTGTGCGCGTATGGTGGAGCCTAAAGGGGTCTAATCCTACGTGTAAGATCAAGGAAGAGATGAGACAGCGTCACCCGTAACTGTTCGAGAAGCGACAAGTTTTGGGGACGAAACCTATATAAAGGGATGGACTTGTAACACCTTGAATTTTATTTAAAAGAAGAGAAAAGGAAAATAAATAGAAAGAAAAGATAATAGGCACAAGTGGAGGGGGTAAAGTGTACAAAGTACAAAACGTTATTATTTTAGTAAAAGTGGAGGTATGGCCGCCCACTTCAAAAGCAAATCTGCTTTTGCTCTCGGTTGAAGAAGGAGAAGAAGAAGAAGAATTCTCGCGGAAGTTTCCCATGCGCCTAAGCAGGGCTCATGCGCCTGCATAGTTGTAATGTGCCTGTATAGTGTTAATGCGCCTGCATAGTTGTAATGCACCCAGACTGTTTTACTTAGAAAATTTTTATGCTCAGGCGCCTTAAATGTTCCATGTGCCTCATTTTGGAATTAGGATTTTCTAAGGGGTTTTAGGAGGGAGATGTTTGAGATAGGTCCCATTGTGATGTGATGGCTTATGCTTGATGAATGCATGATGATGTGATGAGGTTTAAGATGTGTGAGTGTGTGTGTGATGTATTATCTTTCTTAGTTAAACGGTTTTCAAACATATGTATTATGTTATGTAATACGTTATGTATTATTTTATGACTTTACGTGGTATGATGTTAGAATGTGCATACGTAAAGTATTATGAAACGAAAGTGGAAGATAACGAATGATAAGTATGGAAGTAACAGATGATGATATCCGTGTCACGTATCGCGGTACTGTGTCAGTCTTCGGACATGAGTCGAGGGTTTGTTTACAGACCCCGACACAGTATCAGTCTTCGCATATGAGTCGGGGGTATTGCATGAGACAAAATGACATGTGAAGGAGATGAGGTCTTGTTGCCTGCCCCGGTACTATGTTAGTCTTCGAACATAAGTCAGGGTTTTGTTTACAGGCCCCGGTATAGTATCAGTCTTCGGACAAGAGTCGGGGGTGTTGCATACGAGATGGGATCCTTGTCGCGTATCTCGGTACTGTGTCGGTCTTCCGACATGAGTCGGGGGTTTATTTACAGGCCCCGGCATAATATCAGTCTTCGGACATGAGTCGGGGGTATTGCATGAGAAAGGATTCATATGATAGTAAATAATGTATTGATTGATGATGAACGATGTCGAAGATAATATTAATTATCATCAATGTGTACGTATGATGTATGACCACGAACGAACGTAAAGTTTTGGTTTTCAAAGGAAGTAAAGTATTTTTATTATAAAAACTAGAACTCACTCAGCGTCGTTGACTTTTTGTATGCATAATAGTTGGCATGTATTTTGTTGATGCTAAGGGGTTGCAGGCATGGATGCATAAGCTACTGGGAGCGTTTCGTGAATGGCATCCGCATTTTGACATGTTATTGTATTTTGAAATATAAACGACTGATGTAATGTACTGAAATGACATGCTTTTAATTATTAATGAAAGTTTTTAAATTCTGCTACAAAAGTAATGTATGTTTTAAAATGTTTTATGCGATGACGGTCCAACTATAAGCATCCTGGGAACAGGGCCTTACATTCTCCCTATCCTCTTGTAGAACTTCTTAGCTCTATGAGTAAGAAGAGCCATTTGTTGAACTATCTCCATGTACTCCAGGTCATCTGGATGGATACAGTCTATGTCTTTAAGGGTGAAGAAAAAGTTTCCTATGCTTTTATCATGTAACATAAAGGCATGTGATGAGCGTGTCTCTTGGAATGGCCTTCCATGGATGTAGCTCTCCTTGGTGTCTCAGGGAAGATGATGAAAGGGCCCTTGGATGTAGCTCTCCCTTTGCTTCCTTGGATGTAGCTCTCCATCCCTTTCAACCATATGCAGGGCAGAACTCTGTTAATTGCTAGAGTTGCCAGATGGATTTTGCATGTTCATCTCTATCTGGTAACCACTGAGTATGCCATACAACTCAGTGAGAGTGAGGGTCTTGAGATTTTCAGTCCTCTTAATGACCACACAATAGTGTGTACATTGTCTAGGAAGAGAGGACATGAATTTTCTTACAATATCCATGTTCTTCAGTTTCACTCCAACATCCACCAGAGTGTCCACAATCTCAACATACGTAAAGTATTGTTGAGTAATGGTTTCACCACCTTTGAAGGTGAAGTACTCAAACTATTGCTTCAGAAGATCCTTCTTGTTTTCTTTTACATCAGAAGAACTATCATACATCAGCTTCAGTGCATCCCAGAGCTGCTTGGTAGTTTTGCACTTCTTAAAGCCTCTATAGATGGCATTTGGAAGAGCACTTTGGAGGACGGTCATGGCTTTCTGATCTATATCTATTATTTTTTTAACTTCTTCAGAATAGTTAGCCACCTCCAACAATAGCTGAAGAGGTGCATGGAATGTAAGGTCCTTTAGTAATAGACTCCCACATCCTGTTGTCTTGTGACTTGATGAAGCCTTCCATTCTTAGGCACCAAGTACCAAAATCATCAGGAGTAATTAATGGGGACTTTACCATGGTATCGGTTTTCATACCAGACTTTGATGCTGCCATTTGAGATGTTAAGTGTTATGTGAGAACTGAGGAGATTTAAGATGGTGAGATCTTACAATCAAGAGCCTGAAATGCTCTGATACTAATTGCAGGACCGGTTAAGGGATGGTCAATACAATCAGTCTCACAATAAGGTGAGTGTTAGAGCGCTTAACAGATCAAATAGGGAACCCGGGTTTAAAAGTAGGATGCAAAGAACACAAGTAAGTAAAGAGACAGAACTTAAGAACAATATATATAAGGTTTTCAAGGATGATGTATATTAATCTCAAGGTCTCTAACAAGAGTTACAATGCATAAAGATAAGCTACAAGAATTGAGATACTTTATACTACATCCTACAACCGGTTATACTTGGAAAGCCAGTTAGAACATTGAAAGACAACAAAACCAATTTAGAGTCAAAATGCAGATTGGCTTTTGACTAGTGACTATGACATGTCATAGCTCATATCCTAATATAATACAAAAAGAATAAAAGTACATAAAGTAGAAAGTTACAGACAAAGACCTCAATATACAGTTGCAAAATCATGGATCTTTTCACCAACTTATGCAAGTTGGTGAGTCTTCAGAGTTACAACGAAAAGTTGATCAGCTTTATGCAAAAGTATATCAGAGAAAGCATGTTGATCTCTGTCTTCTGAAGAAATCAGTCTTCACTTCATGTGGCTTCAAAAGACTGTCTTTGAAGCTTCGAAAGACTTACTCTTTGGCTTCAGAAAATTTGGTCTTTTGGCTTTGGAAGCTTTTATGCTTGAAGCTATTCTTGTGTAGAGTATAAAGCTTCCGCAGGAACTTTTAGCTTCGGAAGATTTTATACTTAGTATAATTCTCATGCAAAGTATGCAGAAAGCCATTTGATTGATTTGGTTGCATCAGCCTCTATATAAACCTTACAGTTCAATAAAAAAATAGTTTTAAAAAAATATTTAGAAATGAATAATTATAAAATGCATTTAAAAAATGGAATGGTTGTAAGAAAAACGATAATGATTTTGAAAAGTACCTTTAAAAAATCAAAAAGTTTGATATTTAAAAAATCAAAAGTTTTAGAGACGCATTTAAAAAACTGAACATTCTAAAAATGATATTTTTGATTTTATTTAATAAAAAGTAAATTACATTGATGATCTTTGTAGGTAAAATAGTCATTTTAAAAAATTTAAAATTACTAACTAAACTAACAGAATAAGGATCATTGATAAAAGATAAATATAATATTAAGGACTATATTTGAGATTTTAAAAGTTTAAGTATCAAATCTAAAATTTTGACCAAACTACAAAACCATCGATGTAATTTACTCTTTAAATTAAATAGAAATATAAATTATCAGTTATTATTAATAAGTCGGTAATATATACGCATGTGAATGTCGATTAAATAATTGTGTAAATGTAAATTAAATGAAAGAATTAAATACGTAGAAAAAAATATAAATCTTTATAAATATCTAAAAACTTTTTCGTACACAATGTTTTTAACCAGGTTAAGTTAATAACTACTCAAACTAAAGAATTCATTTTTTTAGAATATTTTCCTGTATTATAGTGTCATGTAGTTAAAAATATAAAAAATTAAGGATGTATAGCAGATATGTTTTATAAGATCTTTATCAAAAGAATAAGATAACAATTCGATTAGTTGAACGGTACCTCATCCTCAACCACAATAAACTTAATAGAGTAAGTTTCTACCGTATTAGTAAATGTTGGATGCCTCCATAAACGAATCTGTCAAGATGCTTTAAGAAAGTTACTTATAATACATATGATGTCCTGTTGAGTAAGGTAACTTGATGGTTTATCAATAATCTATAAATCAATATACATAAATAAAAAAATAAACGAAGTGAAAATTGTGGTCGCAATACAAAAAATACTAGTATTAAGGTTTATCATTAAAAACTTATTTTTTAAATCTAAGTGTACGTAATATTGTAATTGAATACAATACAAAATGAGCCGAATATAATGATTGTGTGAATAATAAAGAAGTAAGAGAAATTATTCATGCACAATGCCTGAACTCTTGATTATAGAAGAAGGTATTTTGTATATTTCTGAAATAATTTTGAAATAATTTTAATAGTAGAAGAACAATAAACAGGAAAAAATATTGTATATGTATAGTAAAATAATGTATTATATTTTATAATACAAACAAATATTATACGATATTGTTAAAATAAAAAAGATTTTTAAAATTAAAAATTATTAACCCAAAATAGTCAAATTGATTGTTACCATTACAATTTAAATCTGTGAAATATATGCTCCATTTGAATATTAAAATTGTTAGTTTTAAATTTTGAAATTAACTAAATTATTTAGTTATTTTTAGATAAAATCTTGGATTGAATTGTGATTAAATTTGAAATTTGAAGTTTTTAAATTTCTGCTGCAATCATTACATTTTGAAATCTATTTTCAGAATGTTATTTAATTAGACATTAAATACTATTTAAAAATTTCCTTTTAAAACCATTATTGCGAATAAAATTTTACTGTAATAATTGTATGCTGTGAAGATGTCATTAGCTAAAATCTCGTCATACGACCAAAACTTTTTCTTTTACTATATATTGAGATTGAGATTGAGATGTTATGTACATGTATATTTAGGATGAACATTAATTTAAAACACTAAGTTTATGCGATAACTCAGGGAATCAAACTTAAATCATTTAAGGTTTTTTAGTGAAGGTTTATTTTATTTTTTTAAGTTTTTAGTTAAAAATGTGTATGATATGCATAAAAAACCATTACAACAACTTTTTAGTATGTTTTTTTTTAATTTAAATGTTACCTAAACATGTTTAGATTATGTATAACAACCCACGTAAATCGTAGCAATATATTGTCCGCTTTGCCCATCCAGAAACTCACTGTTTTGTTTTCACCCGACGAGTTGTTCATCCGGGCAAAAACTTAGGGGCTGTTTGGCTTTGAGTTTGAGAAGTCCTTTTTGACTTTTGGAGGGGTAAAAAGACGAAAATACCCCTCTAGAAGTCAGTAAAAGTTACTCCATCTTGACTTCTAGTGACTTCTGGAGGGGTATTTTTGTCTTTTTACCCCTCCAAAAGTCAAAAAGGACTTTTCAAACTCAAAGCCAAACATGCACTTATTTTGGTTGAGAAGGTTTCCACCTCCTTGTAAGGAAGATTTCGTTCTTCCCCTCAACCATTGTGAGACTTACATCTCCATTTCTCTTATGAGGCCCAACGTCCTCGCTGACACATCAGTCCGGCCCCCAACTCTGATATCATCTGTAACAGCTCATGTAAACTGTACCAAAGTATTGTCTGCTTTGCCCATGACGGGTTGCACATCTAAGAACTTCACGATTTTGTTTTCGCCCGACGAGTTGTTCGTCCAGGCAAAACGCATTTTGGTAGAGAAGGTTTTCACCCCCTTATAAGGAATGTTTCGTTTTCTCCGTCAACTGATATGGGACTTACGTAGGTATTATCACCTAAACATGAATTGCACATGTATAGATTCAATAAATATATTAAATTTCTTTATAATTTTATTTGATTTTTAAATTTTTTTAAATAAATATTGAAGTTTAAGACATTTTCTTATATTTTAATGAAGTTTTGGATTGAGAAAATGAAAGATTTTATTTGTTCTCCATGTTCTCGCAAAAATCCATGTTATGCGTAGAACTCTCCCAGTATATGTATGTGTATTTGATGAAAACAAAACTAAATACATAATCATACACACACACCCATTGTGATGAAAATTGATTATATTAAAATAAGGTAGATATAATCATGATTATTAAAGTTGATTATATGAAGTACGATAAATATGTATAATCATGGTAAGCTATCCTAAACATGCGGAATCATGTGTGATGATGTTAGTCGATTATGATGATGTTATGAATAAGGTATTGTATTGAACATCTAGAGTGATGTATGCATATATTTATAAGCATGGCAATGGGAACAGGGTGATACAATGTGATGGAAAGTGGAGTGTGTCAAGTAATTTTAGTAAAATATCTATATTATGACATGTTGTGCCAACAATAAAGTGACACATGGTATGGCATGTTATGCAAACGTTTTATAGGAAGGAAGCCTATGTGAACAAGGTTGAATTATGCAGGATGGGCGTTGGTGATTGATCACTACTTGCACGTCGTTGGGAAAATATGGCTATCAGGAAAAAGGTCCAGGTCAATATAGCAAGTGGTGATGAAAAGACATCATGCACCTCGATCTAAGGGAATGGAGAGTGCTCGTCAAGGGTAAATGTTATGATGTGTAAATAAAATCGGTTATTGAATTAGAGTTTTTCTTAACAAGATAAGTGTGTGAGAAGTGAATAGCTAGAATGAGGTGATGGAGTAAACTTGTTTGTTATATATGGTTTACTTGATTGACATAGCAAGCAGCTGGAGAATAAATTTGTAGAATCCAGAAAACAATGCTTGAGAGTCATAAAGCAGCACAAAAGAAGAAGATGAAAAAAAAAAACAGTTATGAGAATTACAATGAAAAGTAGGTAGTGATGGTTTGAAGTTGGGTTGGGGAAATTGAGACTTGAGAGTGGGTATTTACCAACTAACTTTATAGATTAATATTATGTGGATGGAAGGAGAGTTGAGTTGAGTTGAGTTGAGTTGAGTTGAGTTGAGTTGAGTTGAGTTGAGTTGAGTTGAGTTGAGTTCAGATGGCAGTGAAGCAGGCTTGACAGCAAAAACAAGCGACCAGGATCCCAAGCAGAGCCCCAGCAACGACCTGTGATGGGGTGTGTCCGAGCAGCTCCTTGAGCTTCCTTTTACTGATGGGGTGACCTTGGAACAAATCCTCAACTATCACATTCAGAACCTACAGGGCACCACCAACAACCATCCAATTAGATGATGATCTGTTTAGGTTAAGAGATTTGATTTGGATTGGATTTGATTTGACTTGATTTGATTTACCTCTGCTTGCATCCCAGCATGACGACGGACGCCAATGGCATCATACATGACAATCAAACTAAAGCCTAAGCACACCGGAAACAAAGAATCTGCCACTCCATGGCATATTGCCACTGAGGTGGTCAAAGCCGTGCATAAAGATGAATGCGAAGACGGCATCCCCCCAGAGGAACACATTATTCGTAAATCCAATTTCTTCTCAAAGCAAAAATGCAACACAACTTTCAGAGATTGTGCCATAAGCCACGCAAAAAACCCAGAGACAAAAGTTGGGTTCGCAGCTAGTGTGGCAACAAAGGGGCTAATACGAACCTTCAAAATTCAAATTCACCAATCAATTTGCTATGCGGAGCTTTTGGAAATGAAATCAAAAGAAATCAAAAGAAATGAAATTCAAAATCCAACCTTTGCCGTTGCAGTTACGCTCAACAGAGCCATACCGAGCCCTCCATTCAGCAGGCAAGTGGGGCGACTGAGTGGATCCATGGCGTAGTGTCTGAAAATGGGTAACTTGTTGATGGATGCGGTGTATTTCTGCCATAAAGATGTAGGGTTTTGAGGGTTTGAACACGAGAGAGAGATGCCAGTGGATTTTCTTATTCTTTGTTTCTTGATATTTGAACAGAAGCTTGAGAGGGAAAGAGTTGGAGTAGAACAAGGGTAAGGGTATGATGTTATGATGCAGTCCATGAAATCAGGACTCCGATCTGCATCGAAGCAGTGTTGTTTTCCGATAAGAAAGAAAGAAACAAAACAAACAAACAAACACGAGGAAGAATATCCTCGAATGGTTTGGGGTTTATGCTTCACACCTTATCTTTGCTTGGAACACAACCACTTCCAATTTGACTTCCCCTCACCGCTCGTCTACAAACTAGTCTTTCTAACTACACCAATAAAAATTACACAACAAATTTTGACTAACGTGAATCGATATAAATCTATACTATTATATAATACATATTTAAATGATAAAATTATAATTTTATTTAAATTATAACACACGTATATAACATTTAATCATACAGTATAAGTGTTTTATGTAATACTTCTACTTTTGCTCTCATTTAATTTTAACTTCTTCTAATTATTATATTATTTAATACACATTATTAACTAGTGGGTTGACCCGCGTGATGCGGCGGGTGTCACAGAGTTGGCTTCCAATAGTGTGGATTTCAATGCCACCATCATGAGTGTAGATTCGTCTTTCTCCATTGTCAACTGTAACACCAGAGAATTGTAGTCATTCAATTGGGCTGTAATCTCCTCCATTTCAGTAACATTCATCAGCGCACTCTTTGTTTTCATCAGTTCAACTTCATAACTCTCTATCTGCTTATGCAACAAAAGCTTCTCCTCATCAAACTTTGATCTGGCCTCCAAAAGTTAGCATTTTCTTTTGAAGTTAGCATTTTCTTACCTAGTAATTGATTTGAAAACCTCTAAAAAGATGAGGAAAATACATACCAGAGACCACCATAATTTCCAGTTAGCATACCATATAGTTCGAAAGCCTTCTAAAACAAATGAAAGACATTATTATCAATAGGTGGTATATACTTATGTACCAATGAAATAAGTAGATG
>BJCO01382690.1:0-11893 GCA_018326465.1 Flaveria floridana | reverse complement strand
CATTCTTTGATCCTATCTGGAGTACTTTAACTTTTAAGATGATGAAATGCTTCCACATTCAACCATTCATAGTGTAAAATTGCTTAGGATATTGTTGTTGCAGCAAAATCACTACATTTGTAGAATTTCCTATAATGCTCAAATTACTTTGTACTAATTACTCAAACAGTTCATAATCAAGGTCAATTATGAAATCTTTGAAAAAAAACAACTTTATCAAACACCCAAATTCAATATTTTCTATCAGAATGTGCTGATCATAAATTCACAAAAGTAAAACAGAAGCAAGAACGTCGTATTCTTCCATCAGAAAACAATTTCATAACTTACACCAAATCAATAACCCCAATCAAAACCAAAATTATCTTCCCCTTAATTGAAATCACCTGAATATGTAACATAAACCCTTCTTAAACCCTTGTATAGTTACGTCTTCTTTTCGAGGGAGATTCCCCAATTCCAATCAAATCATTCTAAGTCTTAAGCCAATTGAAACTGTAAACAAGCTTTAAACCAAAAGGGTAACTAAATTTAAGTTCATTTAAACATGATTATCAGAGCAAAATGAAAATGCACAAATTCATATACCAAATCACACAGAAACAAAATTTGAAAGATTTATGGAGACTGAACAAACCTCAAAGAGAATGCGCCTAGAACCCATTTCGATTTGGGATAAACCCAACAGAAATCTTAATTTAATATCGCCCCAATTCTGCAAAAGTGATTAAATTGTGATCTGTTCGGTTCATCGATGAAGACGACGGCCACTTGTGTTCATTACTTCATTGCGACAGTCGTGGGCCTTGAAGCCCAAATGTAGCCCAAATCTATTCTAGAAACCTATTTGAGCTTTGTCTTTGAGGCCCAATACAAATAAAAGATTAGCAGAAGAACATTGTTTTTTATTCATATTTGTTGTTCATAATTAGGGTTGAAAAAACCATATGAACAAGAAATGATTAATAGCATATACGAGTTTGTATATTTTGGCAAGCGTTTGTTTGTGTATATATACATACTAAGTTAGAAATTTTTCAACATATTAAAATCACTAAGGTGGTGTTTGTTTTTTTTTTAAATGTCCGCGCAAGCTCTTTTTTCTGCACCGTGCAGGCTCTTCTGTATGCATCACGCAGACCACGCGCAGATATTAACATGTGCAGACTGTTTGTTTTTTCGAAAATGTTTCATTAAAAAAATTCTACACTAGGTCTTCTTGACCTCTTTTTGATGCAGACTTAAAAAATAACTTCAAACCTATTCTTAAAACAAATCACCTCCCAACTTCTAACCCCATCCCCCCCCCTTCCCTCTCTCGGTCGCTCTACCTCCATCCCCCTCCCTCGGTCTCTTACCTCCATCTTGTCGCCATTACAACCTCACCCTCCCGTCATCACCTGTAACCCTCCCCGCACCGTCGTCGCCCGCGAGCCCTTTCGGCGCCGCGGTCTCCCGCCTGCGAGCCCTTTCAACGCCGCCGTCGGCGACATGAACGATGGATTTAAGACATTCAACCTGATGATTGTCGTTGATAATGACTGGTGTTTCAGTCGATGATGATGAAACTAGCTATACGAATCAATGATTTAGCTGTTGAATTGGGTTTGATTCGTTTTGTTGTGTGAATCGAGAAGAAGTGTTTTTGTGTTTCTTGATTGATTTCATCAAACGATTCTTTCAAGAAAGATCTTGCCCTGTTTAGGGTTTGTGTTGAATAATTTTAGTGTAATTAGAGATTGCATGTGTCATTCAAATAAGAGTGCACGCTTGATCGAATGTCATCGGGCCTAACGGGGGATCCAAGGGGGCAGCGCCCCCTTGGCGGGGGTTCGGGGGCAACGCCCCCGAGAGAAGCGGGGTCCAAGGGGCGGCAGCCCCTAGCGGGGTCCAAGGGGCAGAGCCCCTGGCTGTGGTCAAGCTGCCAGGTCAGCTGGGAAATTTTTATTTTTAGACAAAAGTCCTTTATCAAAAATGCATTAGAAATTTAATTTCGGGCCAAATATGCATTCGTGGAACTTGAAGGACTAAAGGTGTAATTTACCCCAAGAAGCAGTTTTCTTGAAAACTAAAAATACCCTCCTGCGTATTTTGTTTTCTCGATCCCCTAAAAAGAAATTAGATTTCTTTTATCTTCTGAAGATTGCTCAATCAAAATTTATACGAAAATCTTGAATCAATCTGATTTTATCCAATCAAACGTTGGCAGACACTCCAATTGTTTGATCTGAAAGTGATCACACAACTTCAGATTTATCCAGTAATTTTCGAGAATTCCCCAACAGTTTATGATTTGTTTTCTTTAGGGTTTGTGATTTGGTTTGTTTAGGACAGTATATTTCTTACAACCTGCAGAGGTTTGGTTCACATTTTCTTATACAAATATTTGCAGATGTGATCCGTAAACTGCATAAATTTTATCCAGTAATTTTCGAGAATTCCCCAACAGTTTGTGATTTGTTTTCTTTAGGGTTTGTGATTTGGTTTGTTTAGGACAGTATATTTCTTACAACCTGCAGAGGTTTGGTTCACATTTTCTTATACAAATATTTGCAGATGTGATCCGTAAACTGCATAAATTTTATCCAGTAATTTTCGAGAATTCCCCAACAGTTTGTGATTTGTTTTCTTTAGGGTTTGTGATTTGGTTTGTTTAGGACAGTATATTTCTTACAACCTGCAGAGGTTTGGTTCACATTTTCTTATACAAATATTTGCAGATGTGATCCGTAAACTGCATAAATTTTATCCAGTAATTTTCGAGAATTCCCCAACAGTTTGTGATTTGTTTTCTTTAGGGTTTGTGATTTGGTTTGTTTAGGACAGTATATTTCTTACAACCTGCAGAGGTTTGGTTCACATTTTCTTATACAAATATTTGCAGATGTGATCCGTAAACTGCATAAATTTTAACTCTAAAAAAACAAACTGCACCTAAGGTTTATCAATATTTTGTATTTGAATGTTATATGGCATTAGCCATTAATTTAAATAATAAATAATAAAATTTTAAGAAATTATAAATACCAGATAATACAATAAAAAATTATAAATTATATTTTAAGATAAATTATAAACTATGTTTTAATAATTTATTAAAATAAGAAGATTTATATTTTTCATATTTAATCATTTAGTTTACTAATTTAATATTATATTTATTTAATAAGAGAGAAATGAGGAAAATAAAATTCAAGGTTTCACTAGAAGTTGTTACTATCCATCAAAAGCAATCTTTTAGATATAAATTTATTTTTATGTTGCTTATATTAATAAACTTTACCTTAAAATTAAGAAGAAATCAAAGATGCTATCATCAATATCAAATTTTGGCGTTTATTGGTAATTTTTATGACCTAATCATGTTTATTGTTTTCTTTTTTCAAAAACAACAATACATAGATTTCTAAACTTAAATAGTATCTTACAAGATTTTAAACATCCTGATAACTCATACATGCTACTGAAATATTAAAAATACATAAATATTGTCTAGATGATTAAGACAAATTAAATATATATATATAAGTTGTCCAAAAGGATTGAAGGGTTACTGTCTTACTGAGATGCTCTAAGGTTGACTTCGTAAGGGTCATTGTCGTCAGTCAACCTGCAGATGTAAAGCTTAATAGTATTACACTATTTTCTCATACAAAACTAAAATTCATATCTAAATTGAATAAATCATCCCTATAGTTTATCAAATTACGGCAAGCACCCCTCAGGAATTTGAGTGGTCTAAAGAAGCCTTTCTTTTCAATGGATATGAGACAAACTAAATAATTGAACTTATTATTTGAATAAAATTTGAACATATACTTCGTTTAAATTGTGGGTATGTGTATTAAAATTTGGAAGGATATATTTAGGCTATGTGGTGTGGATGTTGATCAAGCTTGCGGAGTGATAATGTGGCTGCCAAGAAGGCGATTGATGGGAGAAAGAAGGGGAAAAACGATGACCCCTCTACATTGTGTGATGAAGACCAAAAAAAAGGTGAAAGCAATGGGGAATCTTGCTGCACACTAATATGGAGGCAGCGGGAGATAGTGGTTTCAACACTGATGTTGTGAGGATCGAGCGACAGCTGGGATGAAGGGCGATAAGCGGGGTGTATACCTCATAATCTTATGATTAAGGATCTATTATCCATGATGGGGATGGGTTAAGATTTTCATACATACTCCTTATACTAACTAACATGTTAAACTATCATAAGTCATCAATTGTATTTGTACATATAAGAAAGTTAATTAATCGATATTACTCTATCATATCTATCTGATATGAAACTGATTCATTCTAATCCTATATGTATTTAGTAATGATGATACATCAAATTATTCACTTGGTTATTTAACCAGAATTTAGGTATGTATAAATTCAACACTTGGAAGTAATGATGAAATTCTACAAAACATAAATGACAAGAAATATTATGCATCCCAAGTAGCAAAGCGAACCTCAACAAACTTAAATAATAATACATAGTGTTTTATAGGTTTTACTTCCAACTATCTTAGGACGAGAGACTATTAGAAGAATTATATTAAACTTTAATGTTTTTATGTTACTTTAAATTACGTTGAATATGAAAACCCCAAGTAGAGATTTGTTGAGAGAATTTTACTATGTAATTATATATTGTACTAGTTTAGAAACCCGTGTATTACACTGGCTGAATAAATAAAAAATTATAAAGTAAAAAAATATTCGCAATTATAATTATATAAACACTTATCTATCCAAACAATTCTTATAATTTATTTGTAACATTATTTACACAATCTAATATTAGTAGTTTAAAACAATAAATACTGTTAACATGACATAAATATTATATGGATTCAATTTACGTATAAGTAATATTAAGTAATAAACTAATTACATTGAAAATGAAATACAATAATTGAAATTCATAAATCTTCAAGTACTTCTTTGTATACAACATTTAATGTGTACTCTTTTTATCTAAAATTAATATTTTAAGTTTTCTATACTTTTAGCTTTAGATAACGCAACATGGACTTGACCATGTCTCAAAATTGGTTGTCTAAAAAACAAACCACAATTTGAAAGTGATTATCCTTGACTCTTATTTATTGTTATTGTAAAATAGACAACAATTGAAAATGATCTTCTTTGAAACTTGAATGAAATCCTTTCGTTAAAGTCAAATGTGAAATAAAAAAGTCTAATTCCAGATATTAACTCACTTCTATTGTGAGACTGCTTAGTGTGATTATTACTTGTAGTCTAGTTTCATTATATAAGCTAGTTAATTTTTCTATCAATATTATTTTTAAAAAAATGACCAGAACACCGGCTTTCAGCACTAACTTGTGGGTTTAATAATCCTGATCATTTAAGCTAACTTAAAACATCAAGTGAAACATAACATCAAAAATTAAACAGGAAGAGGACATAAAAATAAAAGAATATAATGGATTGTGATAAAAAAAATCTCTCCATTTATAATACTCCTTTTAGGCCATGAGATGAGCTCAATTGGATCTCATTGGTCTGTCATATAAGAAGCCATGCACGTACCATTAGTAGTGGATTTATCATAAGAGCATGCATGTAAGCATATAATTAAATAACTTACAGATAGATCACATGTAATGTTTTTGGGCAGAATGTTGCTAGAGAAACAATGAGATTAGATGATAGCCAAAGCAGAGAAACAATGAGGAGGTTAAGAATGCTTGATGATAAAATAATTGTAGAGATTCGTTTATCAAAGGGAAGTAAAAATAGTTTTAGTTTTGAAGTGATTTTAATTCTAAATTCATATTCAAAATCACATACTAAGATTTTCGTTATAATCCATATGATTAATGTATATAGGATTGAAGTTAATTTTGAAAACAATGTTATTTCCATCTGTACAATCATGCATATAAAGTACCTTAACTAGAAGGAGGGTACGTAAATATATAATTTAAGTGTTTACTTTATTGTTTCAAACGTATGAAGACATGCAATATCTGTAAATATTTTTGTGTTTGTCGTTTTTATAAGAAAATTCTCACCAAATTAAAAAAAATGATTTTATTAAAAATTAAATATTGTTACAATATTAAAATTTCTTTTATTATACAAACACATTACAATAAAACTTATTTTATAACGATTTTGTTATTATTTAATTAAATAATTGATAGTATCAGTTAATTAATTGCATGAATCTAATTAAGTGTGTTTCATTGAAATTAGATTATTAATTTATTATATTGCTTGCAGACCGACTCTCAAATTAAAAAAATTCTTTACTGATCTGATACTTTTAGATTAAGTGTATTTCATTGATTTACCGGGATTGCAAAATCGCTAGCCTTTCTTTTTGACCATTTGATTTCTCAATAACAACCAATGTTATTGGGACCGGATTGGACCGGCCGGTCCAACCGGTCTGATCGGTATCGGCTAGGTTGCCGGTCCGGTCCGTTATAATTCGTTTTGGGCTGGTCGAACCGGCAGGTTCGTCACGAATCGGTGGTCGGATCGGGAAACCGGACCGGTTCGGACCGGAATTTGATTTTTTTTATTTTAATGGGTAAAAACGGGGTGTTGAACCATAAATTAGTGTATTCGATATACAAATATAGTTAAGTTTTATATATAACTATAAAATACATATATAAATTACTTATATTTAATTATATATATAACTATATATATAATATACTATATATATAATTATTACGTTATCCGGTTCTTAAATTCGGTCTGATCGGTCCGACCACCAAATCAGTAAAGTGTCCGGTTCGACATCCGATCCGGTTCTGAAAACATTGATTAAATGATTACAACAATTCAGCCATATAAATTGCGAACCGGTTGATTAAGAGTTTCCTAATATGCTTCGAATTTTTCATAGTAAAAAGTTTATAAAAAGGAAATTGATTTGAAATTGAAAGATTTCAAATTTAAAACACTAAACCCTTACCATAATTGACAGCTAATTGAAAGATTTGTAAGAGGATTTGTGAAATCAATGATGAAACAAATGAAACAAAGAAGCAATGATATTTTGAGCGGAAAAAATGAGTCAACTACGTCGTAGATTACGACGGGTGTCACGTGGTACACTTCCTTTATTAATCTATACTTATTAATAAAATAATATTTTTAGTGTCACGTGTTATTTTTTTAGACCTTCATTCCTTTAATTTCTCGCTTAAAAATGTATCTATTCTTATTTTTTATTTTTAGGCATAATTCATTTGAATAAAATAACTATTACTATAATAACAAAGTGAGTTTTTTTCCTTAAATAGTATATATAGAATATTTATTTACCATAATAGGTGTTTAAGAAAGTGTTTTTTTTCTCACTATGATGCTATTGGTTAAATTTATTTCACTTTAATATAATAAAAAAATCAAGTACAAAGGTTAATAAAATTATAAAACCATTTGGTTCATATGTTGTAATTAAGAACATAAAGTTTTCTAAAACTTATTTTGTTTTTTTTAGTTCAGTCAGACTTAATTTTAAATCGTCTTTTCATATAAAAAAGTTCAATATTTTCACTATAACTTTGTTCTAATTTCACACAAAAGTAGTCACATGTGTTTTTTTAATCTTCTTAAAAATATGCATTTTATTAAAAATATTTTTAAGGAGCTTAAAAGATGTAATAAGAAAAAACTATTTTGTACAAAAAATGCATTCTTTAAAAATGTTTTATATAAATATCATGACGAAACAAAAAAAGTTAATGGTTGATTTTTATTTTATTTTACGAACTACAAATATAATCCTCAATTACCGATGACATGTATGTTGCTAATACACTTCCACCAACTATTAGAGGAGAAACGAGTCACACCGTCTCGTGAGTCACTCGTGACCAACTCGCTAAAAACTCTAACTAAGCTTAGCTTAAATAAGCTCGAACTCATTTTATGACTCATTTAATAAACGGTTTTGAGTCCGAGCTTCATATGTCGAGATCGAGCTGGCTCGCAAGATGAAACTAGCGTTGTATGTAATGATGTTTATTTTTTTTTATGTATATACTTATATAAATGATTATTACTATATATAAATTTATGTTTGAAACAGTTATACAATATATATAATTTTAAAATAATTACATAAACTATTTAATTTTATAAAAATATCTTTTCTATATAAGAACACGTATTCTATAAAGAGACATTAAAAATACTGATGAAAGAGTATTAATATTTCTGTATGAGAAAACGTTATTGAAAAGGTTTTAAGAAAACATTTATAAAAAGAACTATAAAACATTTTTTAAAATAATAAGAGATGCTAAATTAGTTTTTATTTCATTAAAACTTTCTCCTTTTAATTCTACGTAAATAACATTATTAAAAACAGACATACTTTTATCCAATCATGTTATGAATAAGAAAACTTAACTTTTCAATAAAAAAACCATTTTAGTAAATATTTTTGAAAACACTCATTTTGTTAAATTATTTTTCTATAGATAGCAAGTTATAGTTGACTGTTTTTCCACCCAAGAACAAGTTGATTATATCCCTACCAAACAGATAATATAATGAGTTTTTAAAGGTTGTATTACACTAAAATTGTGAATTAAAACGTGTTGGATTCTTGCTTATTCAAACAAGTAATTAAAGACTTCCTAATTCACTCGTACTATACAAATGAGAAAAAACCCCATACGCATCTTCTATTCCAAAATGATTTTATATATTTCATCAAATCAAGGATCTCAAATAATCAATTCAGGGTTTCGATTTTCCCAAATCATGATATCGATTTTCAAATGGAAAGATGAACCATTTCATATCCTTATTTACAAGCATATCATGGTTTCAATTTACCTCAAATCACGTTATGTTTCAAGTTCAACTCATCGATCTTTTTACATCTTCGTTGATCTATTTAATATCATTCACACCCCAAGTTTTAAATCATAATAGCTCTTCTATAAAGTTTCAATTCAATGCTCACATATACAAATCTCGATTGCAGCAGTAGAAGTGGTACGTACGATTAAATGATTTTGATTTTGATTTTAAGATAAACTTTAGTATTTTAGTTTTTTAACATCAATTTGACTAATTTATATGTTTGTTTATGAAAGCATAAAACTTTAATTTAGTTTTAGTTGATGTAAACATTAAATTGATTAATGTTTTTGGTAAAGAGAAAATTGCATAAATGGTCCCTGTGGTTTAATCAAATTGCATGTTTGCTCACTAAACTTTAAAAATCACAAAGATAATCCAAAGTTTTATGTAATCATTGCATGTTTAGTCTCTGTCACCGATTTAAGCTCTATGTTGTATTATCTCGAGTTACAAGTAGACATGAATTAAAATTATTAATATTAAACAATGATGGTAAAATTACGAACAAAACATCAAATTTTGTATACAAATAATTTTTGGATGTTTATAGATGTTCTCATGTTTAATATAGTTTGTTTATTAACTAAGTTCTTATAGTTTATTGTATTTTATATTATACACTACTTAAATTTATAAGCATTGATAAAGAAAAAACTATTAATATTAAATAGAATTAATTTCAATTTTACTCCCCAAGGTTTGACTAAAGAAACCATTTTTCTTCAAAAGATTAAAATTATCAATTTACCTTCAAAAGTTTCATATGTTGTTTCAATTTCACTCCAAAAGTTTTATTATTTTGGATAAGTTTGAAACAACTAATGAGACTTTTGGACCGAAATCGAAACAACTTATAAAATTTTTGAAGGTAAATTGTTGTTTTTAATCTTTTAAGAGAAAATGGTTATTTTTTACAAATCTCAATGAGCAAAATCAAACTTAGCTCTATTAAATATAGATGATTTTAAAAAAGTAAACATAAAAATCGATATACAAAGTATTAATAATAATACTATGACTTACGAACCCTTTTAATCAATTTTTTTTTAATTATTGAACCCGTGTATTACACGGGTCTTTAGTCTAGTAATAAGTATATAGATATATAGATAAATAGATTACAAGCGTATGTATGTTGAGCTTGTGAACGACATGAATGTGTAAAAGATAGATCATATGTTCATCATCTTAAGTTGCTTATTATATCAGATGTTTTATTTTGTAATTAAATCGGATAAATATTCACCAGAAAGAATCATGGTTAATAAGTCTTAGTCATTATGATATCTTATGGTTTATTAATGATCAAATGTCTCATATAGGTGAAGTTAGAGGTTGCAACTCAAAGCTTAGCAGAAGAACATTTTTCTAACATAGCACAACACTAGTCGGTTTTCTAAACTATGTTTTTTTCATAAATTTAGAGTTGTTTAGAAGATCAAAGCACTTCAATCAAGATTGAACACTAAATGACACAATCAACATGTTTGTATGCGAAGCACATAAAATTATCAACAATTGTCTTAGAACATGTGTATGTGACACATATTTGTTAGAATGATTGTTAGTCCAAGTGGTTAAGGTGAAGTATCCAAGATATATAAACATGACGGGAAAGGTCTTGTATTCAAGTTTTACTCTAAGCAAAAATACTTCGGGTTAAGACACTAGGTTTTCTCTTGAGGGGGTTGGGGGTGCGATCTCGACTAGGAAACAGATAGGCGGACCCGATTAAGATAACACATATCATCCGAAGCAGAGTTCTACATTTACCGTTAAAAAGTTATTTGTTAGAGTTTAATATAATACTATAAAAACATCATGAGTTATTATGTACGTTTACCACATAAGAATCATTAATTTTTTTCTTTTATTTGAACTTCGAAACATAAAATTATATTGTTTTTATCTTCTGTTTTTTCTTAATTCTTAGTTCTATTTTTTTCTTTGATTTGTTAAACCCAGAAACCCCATAGAGATGGCGTTGATCCTCATGAAATTCAATTTCTACTGCACAACAGGTGATCATGTTGTCTTTTACTTTGCATGTTTTGTTTGTGTAAAAATGTTTGTCACTCATCTAGTTTGATGGATTGCATCAAAGTAACAAGTTTAATTTGCTAGTAGAATTTATACGTTCAAAAATAGAGTAAATTATACGGATCGTCCCTGAGATTTGCTAAAATTTCACCTTGACTGGCAGCAAAATAGAGTAATTTAGGCCGTTAGACCCCAAGAAGAAACGTGTTATTTTTTTCAAACCTTAGGACTAAACTTGTAAATTTTCAATCTCAAGGACGAAATGTGAAATTTAATCAAAGCTCAGGGACGGTCTTTGTAATTTACTCTTTTTAAAAAATATTATTACTCTTCAACTTTATATAGTCATTTTTATTTTCTTGAGTAAATTACCATTTGCATACTTGAGGTTTGGTGATTTTGACTATTTGCATCCCTACAGTTTAAAAATCCTCATATACCCCCTAACGTTTTATTTTTGTTCCCATTTGCATCCAAATAACTAACGGCGTTAAATAATTCAGTTAACTTTTTATAAAATGACAAAATTACCCTTACTACAATTTATTAAAAGGACGAAAGTACCCTTAAAATTAAAAAATAACATAAAAAACCTTGTGGGTCTCATCCATCAACATCATCTTCTTCACATCATCACCACCATAACCACCCCCATCACCACCACCACAACCACCCTGTCACCACGATGACAGCCCCATCACCACCACCACAACCACATTGTCACCACCATGTCAGCCCTATCACCACCACCACAACCACCCCGTCACCAGCACAACTACCCGGCCGTCACCACAACACCCTCATCGCTACCACTACAACTAACCTGGTCGTCGCCACAAGATCAGTTGTTTAGATCTTGCTGAAGCCCACTCAGGCTTACCACCGGGAACATCAGCCAAAAACAACATATTAATGCCCACCTCGAAAATCAATGCTGGGTCTAACGAAGATGCCAAAACAGTGCCAAATGGGTGACCACATCCGACACTCCCAC
>BJCO01382686.1:0-12255 GCA_018326465.1 Flaveria floridana | reverse complement strand
TACCGAGGCTAGCTTGCTAGATGGCAATTAGGGAACCTCCATGGTGTGAACATGAGGTTTGTAAGTCAAAATGGATGTTTAGGTGGCAAATGGTGGTGATGGTAGAGTATGTGGTGGCGGTTTTAAGGAGAAAGGTTAGAAGTTGCATGGAACCGAGGGGTATAGTGGTTTCGGGTGGTAGGGAAATGGTGGTTTTGGGTGATGGTGTTTTGGTTTGGTGTTAGTTTAGGATTTTAAGTTTTTAGTTTAGTTTTTGTTTTAATAGGTATATACATATATAAATATATATACTCATACGTACAAGTGAGCTTTATGTACATAGATTACAATTATTCATGTATTCACAACATATATATTTCATGTTTTTAATGTGCATACACATATACATGTGTTTATAATATATACACGTACAATATATATATACTAATCATATATATACAAGTATTCCAAAGAATTTTCCATGTATATATCTGCATGCCAACATGCACACATAAAATTTTGTATTTATATACATGTAGGTGTGAGTTTTGGGTATCTATACATACATGCATACGTAAATTACCAATACATAGGCATGCATGTAAACATGCATACGTATATTCATAATATATACACCAAATATAAATCATGGTTGTAACGTAATATAATAAAATTTTTCGACGTAAAATAATGAAATAATTTTAGGGTTGTCACACTTCACCTTCATTCTCTTATCCAAATTTAATCATTCCAACAGAGCCTCGTACTCTACCTTATTATTGGTGCTCTTGAACTCCAACCATAAAGCGTACCCACTGAGGTTTCTACTAAAAAGTCTATGATTACATGATCCTTTACTGTCGGGGTTTATAAGTAAACTCTTAATTGTACATCCCATTTAGCTTATGCTTGAAAGATCTAGCATTCTCGTGCCTACTTGAAAGGGGAAATCAATTAGTACATCCACCAGATGCACTTAGAAATACCTTCGTAACCTGCGGGAGGCGTTCACAAGTGATCAAGATTCTGGATTAGTAACTACACGATTGACATAACATATTGGTGTTTTCCTTTACCTGCAACCATTAGTACCATTCTCACTTCTTGTTCTACCACCGCTAGGTCTTCTTTAGATGTTCATCTTTCTTTAGTGTAGTTAAGGTTGGAAATTTTTCTAGGTATACCTTTTATTATTGGAAAGCCTCATCTACCTTGAATGTCCATTTAAAGTTACTCTCACTATATAATTTTTCAATATAATGAATGGCAGTAACTTCTCAAAACGTTTAGCCAAATAATGATTTAGGGCGACTAGACACCCATTAAATGATTAGACTTCCTTCAATGATGTTGGATATGACATTTGAGTTATCACCATGACCTTATCCGGGCTTGCAAGGAATCCATCCTTGGTTACCATGACCCCCAAGGATTTCCCCTCTTCAACTCTTAAATAACACTTGTTTATATTAAGTTTAATATGCACTTCTCTATGACTCTAAAAGGTTTCTTGCAAATCCCTCAAAATATTCCCTTCCTCTCTACATTTAACCACAAAATCATCCACATAAACCTCCAAGTTTTACGGCATTTGTGTTTCAAATACTTTTAACCGCTGATAAGTTAATCATGCGTTTTTTTATATAAAAAGCTCTACATTTATGATGAAAGTCGTGATGAAAGTCGTTTTTTCTTCATCTTCTTTAGCCATCTTGATCTAATTGTATCTCGTGTATGTGTTTAAAAGATATTTAAATTGAAAAAGAGTCAGCGGGTGAACCTTCAAATAAATCTTTGGGAGGGGATAGACGTCTTTTGGACAAACACTATTTAAGTTCTTACAATCAATACACATTCTCCATACGCTATTACTTCTCTTTACCATGATCAAGTTACCCAGCCATGTCGGGTAATGTACTTCTTACCTGGACAAGGTCTCAGACTTGTTCCACTATTACCCAACTCCTTTACGGGCCTATCTTTAATTGTTTCTTCACCACCGGATTCATTCGTCGTTTGACATTCAACCTGTGCTTAGCTTAAGTACTGGTATAACAATTGTTTTAGTCTCCTTATCAATTGATCTAATAGGGTGCTTCTAATGGTTATTGTTTGTTCCTGATACCATCAATTTAAACCCTTTTTGGGGGTTATCTAAGGTTCAATCCCTTATGGTGGCGCGTTGTAGAAAAGCTAACAAGTCGTAAGTGAGTCGTCGTGAACCTATAAACGGAGGTTTGGACCAACAAATGATTAGCGTGAGAAAATAATCGATTTTCATCATAATCGTGAAAATTTGAGTGTCAAGGCAATGGAATTTAATATTTTAGTAATATTCACCTAGAAATCGTATACAAACGATTAGCCGTGAGGTACATGTGCAAAAACGATAAAATTACGCTAAAGGTGCGTGCAACGGTGTTATCAGTTTAAACATTATCGAAATATGAATTAACATGTAAAGTGTTCCCAAATACTCAACCGAGTCAAAAATTTGTATTCCCGAGTGGATGACCTGAGCAACGATGTCACGTACATCAGGAACTAGATGTATCGCGAGTGGGGGGATATCCCGCCATAAAGCACTTGGAAACCGTATCACTTTTGGGGCCCAGGCACATCTATTTCATGCCAATCTATCTTTTAATTTATGTCATTTTATTTTATTTTATGTGTTTAGGATTTTAATATTTTTAATAAATTGATGATATTTCAGGTGACCCCGAGGATTCTCACAATTTAAGGCGACTATGGGTATCGAGTACAAGTGTCCAATTTATCGTTTTTAGGGAAGTTATGTCGCTACCTTTCGATTCTTAAATTATTAATCACATTGAGGACAATGTGATTTTTAAGTGTGGGGATGGGTAGTTTACACATTTGACATTTTGCTAAAAAGGTCCAAATTGAAAAATTTTATAAAAAATACTTAAACATTAATTTTTATGACAAAAAAACAAAAATTTAAACTATTTTTTATAAACCAAATTATAAATATACGTTTTCGGGAAATAAATAAGGAAATAAATGACATCCAAATAAAATTGAAAAATATTTTTTGTGATATCCTTCAAAGCAATGATCTAGTAAAAATATTTAAACATATAAAATGAAACACTTTTACTCAATTCCATCCTTATGTGAGTTTACTTTTAATCCTTAAACAACTTTTGCATATTATGAAATTCTATTTTTATTCTGGATTTAATTGAGTGTGTCTTATGTTACATGTGATTAAAACTTGCTTTGGGTATACATTTCAAGACCTTAATTAGTATTTGTTGCATCAGATGACTTACGCATTAGGTAACCTTAACCATTCAAGCCCCAACCATTTGTTTAACTTTCCTTACCCGAACATCAACCCTAGTTAACCCCATTGAGCTTAAAAATTTTTTATTTCTAATCACCCGAACCACCAAGTCACTTAAGCAAAAAGCCTTGAACAAACCCGTTTTTTGTTAAGACACGTTTTTGGCTTATAAAAAATAAATAAAAAAATAAAAGAGAAAAGAAAAGAAAATTTTGGTCTCTTACCGGCAGACCTAAAAGAACTGGAATGCGTTCTTTTGATTCAATTTACTATGTTGCCTTCACCACATAAAGCAGGACTTTCCCTAGAAATCCACGAACAAATTTTCAACCTCACGTTCGACACAAGGAAAAATGGCAAAAAAAGGAACAAGTTCTTCCATTTTGTGGAATTTCAAAAAGAGCTATAAAGAGTCGAGCAAAAAGATACGAAAGATACCCAAACTGTGAAAACTGGTCCCACGATGGAAAATGCAAAAGAACCAAACTGAGTCCCAATACGAATACATGAAACTGACCTGATTGGGTGCTATTAGGCTTCAAACCGAATGATCCTTATGAAAGTAGAGTTTTGTGTATCTTTGGGTGAAAGATGAAGTAAGTTTCTAAAAGCGAAGTACGGTCTTGACAATCTCACCTTAAACGAGTCCTCATGTTGGCATATCCCTTCTAGCTTGAAGTATTATATAGGGAGCTTTTTACTGCTTTCCTTGTAGTTTATGTTAAAAAAATAAGCCAAGACCATCATCTTTAGCATTTAGCCACTTATTCCAAATAATCTATACCCGAGCCCGAGCCAAGTTACAACCCATCAAAGACCTAATGGCTTATGCAAGTAAATATCTATGGAGGTGGAGATTTAATCCCTTAACAAGCATATGATTTCACACGTATTCATACTAGGCAATTGAGCGTATTAGTCATACTTAATTTTGATTATGACTCCAAATATTTAGCCGAGTGTGAGTGCATCTTGTGAGAAGTGTGGATTTTTACATGTTAATAATCTTAATTAACTTTCTATTGCTTACTTTAATATTATTTTACATATGCTTAAAATGTTACATTTGGATAAAATAAGTTTACGTGCGCATTTTTCAAAAGATATATTTATCATTTGATTTATTTGGTTTATGGTGAAATTGTCATTTTAAGTGATTTTGCTTGAGGACAAGCAAAGTTCAAGTGTCGGGATGTTTGATGTGCTCTAAATTATACATAAAAATCATATCAAAAACACATCAATTATTCTTTATTATCTTCCTTAAAATGTTGATTATGTACTTAAAATTGTTAAATAGTGTTTTCAGGTGTTCAAATGGGAAAGATGGACAAAAGAAGCATATTTAACAATAATTTGAAGAAAACCAAACTTTAGAGTCCAAGCATGGGGTTGTGCCTTATTAAGCACGCCCCCATGACTCGCCTGAAACACACCTCCGTGTTTAAATCAGCACACTCTCTTGTTTGGAATTCTGATAAGACAAAAAGTATCATCCCCCAAAAGTATTCACGGGTCGTGCCCCATAAGTCACGGGGTTGTGCCCCACCCCAAACACGGGGTCGGGCTCCATTTAACACGGCGTCGTGCCCGACATCTTCTGCATGTACAAACCAACCAACTTTCATAAGCATTGTACTAGCACGGGGCCGTGCCTTTTATGTTATGTTAATGTTATAGTAATCTTAGATATGCTTTTGATGGGTAGCATCTACATTTGCATAGGAAGTTATGAACTTATGATTTGTAATTGTGAATGTCATATAATGTTGAAAAACGTATGAACTAACTTTTATTCATAAAACTGATCTTCATAATAAACCTATGGCTAATGAACTAGAAATGGGTATTAGAAATCATATAACTTTAGTTTCTTGATCATTTGCGGGTTCCCTTTTATTAGTCTGAGAAATCAATAGTAATTGCTAATGTTTTCTAAAATTAATGGTATGTTAAAAAGGAACCTGATCAACTCTCTTCCTAACATTATATTATGTTTTTAGATATCATATGTTAAAAGACGACACTAGATTTACCTACATTACTAGTGACTTTTATTGATTAGTACTGTAAGTTACTCATGCTAGTATCAGAGTCACTACGGAGCCAGCAGATGAGAAATCCATGTTGGCTCATGTCAAACAAACATTAACATAACTACTTAAACTTATATCTTTACTCACACCATGACATTCATCAATGTTACATAAGTGTAATCTAATCAGGATGATAGCCTTTATTCCCTGGTTTTAAATCCAAAAGTTTTAATCTTACTTTTACTTTCTTTTAATTATTGTTTTTAAACCCTAAAAATATTGATTACATTAATGCAACTTATCATTTTATCAAAACAAAAATCAAATTTGGTAGGCAATCATTAAGGTTGTTGAGTATGCTCGGTGTGTCCACGTATTGATACTCGGTTCTTACTATCACTGTATTACCACACGACAGGTACACTTGCCTTGTGTGTGTGTAGTTTAGTATTAGTAATAACCAATTAAAACTGAATCTGTGCGAAAAATTTTATTGAAAATATATATAGTATCCACACGCATCAACTACCTACAATCACAGAACCTGGGAAATCTTCTTAGAGTATGGACATAGAGGATCCATCACCCTCACTTGCCATTGTCCATACTTAGCAACCTTCTCAAGTCTATATTGATATGGACTCACTCACACAAAGTTTCTTTGAGTAGGGTATTCAAAGGGCTATGCCTACCCTATCTCATCCTAGTGAGAATCCAATTATGGGATGGATATATGACACTAATAGAAGAGCCCTCGTAATCTCTAGATCTCAAGGACGACAGGAAATCTTTAACTTTTCCAACCTGAGATTCTATGAGAGCACCTATCTAGTTAAGTTTCCACGTGCCAACCCAAGTCAAAACAGGCAAGCTGCGAGTTTAGCTAATAGGATTCAAGATAGGGTGCTGGAAGAGTTCAAATTAAGAGCCAAATTATATAGACAAAGGCTAGTAGGCAAGACTATTGGTTAACTGGATGCTGATGTGGAACCCAATATTAGCTTTGAAGGGGAAACCTTGGCTGAAGGCCCACTAGTTGAGCATGTGAACCTTGATACAGGAACTGTTTCATCACCCATTACCCTTAGTGAGGCACCACCAAGTGAAGGTGCTTCACAACCTTTCTCTGGCCAGAGCTCAAGTGTTAAACCAAGCAATGAAGGCCAAAGCTCTCTCCACCAAAGCCTGTGAGTTACAAAGGGAAGAGGAAGTTAACTCCTAAGGAGATTGAAGAGGAGGAAAAAGAGAGGAAGAGGAAGCTAAGGGGAGAGAGTTCAAAAGGGACCCAGGCTTCATGGAAGCTACAATTAGGGTTGTCCCCAGGCCAAACACTCAAGATGATAAGTTAAAGGTAGCCAGATTGAACTACTTCGGGACTAGAAACTACAACATTAATGAACTCATCTCTCTTCCCATAGAAGAGTTAAATAAACTGGCTGACACTGAGCTATCAAAGAAGAGAAAGGAGGCAGAGATTGTAGAACTGGTACTTAAGATCAAAGAAGAATGGAGGAGGAAAAGACTCTACAACCATGCTCCTACTCCCTCCCTAGTTCAAGAAAGCCCTGAGATGGATGTTGTGGCAACTGAATAACAACTTTAATTAGACAAAGAAGCAGACTGTATGGCCCCGTTCCCGGGACGCTCACAGTTGGACAATCATTGCACATATCACATAAACTATTCATTTAAGTTTACTAAAACACCACAGCGGAATAAATTGAAAACCATTTCATATATTAATGACAGCTTTTGCAAAATAATACAATGTAGTTAACTGTTACAAAATATCATAATTTGCATTACATCACAAAAACATCATTGTTATACAAATGGATGCCATCCTAAAAATGCCAAGTAGCTGCCCTGTGCCATCCTCAGCAACAATCACCGGCTAACTGGAAAATACATAAAAGTCAGCGTTGATGAGTGAATTCTAGTTTTAGAATTAAAATACTTCACCTTTCATTTAAAATCGTTCTTTACTTTCATATGTGCTCATACATCATATGTACAAATAGATAATCTTATTATTATCTTCATCATCGTTCATTAACTTTCGTTCAGTCATCATCGTACGTTATCGTTATCATTCGTTATCTTCCTTACCATACTTTACAAATGTTCAACTTTATCTTCCTCACATCCCGGGTCAATGCCACGGGCTATACCCCACCGTCATGCATAAAGCGGGTACTGGGCCGAAGTCTATAAATAGACTCCCATACATTGTGCCCGGTGGCCTGACCACAGTACCGGGGTAAATTCATTCGGACCAATGCCATGGACTATACCCCACCGTCATGCATAAAACGGGTCCTGGGCCGAAATCTATAAATAGACTCCCATACATTGTGCCCGGTGGCCTGACCGCAGTACCGGGGTAAGCGGCAAGATCCCATACGTATGGTCAATCATTAGGATTAAACCCCAGTGTGCATCCTTCCGAGGTAGCTAACCCACACACAGTTAAGCTAACACCTTTCATTGGGTGTGAACCTCCATACATTGCTCGCAAGACTTTTCTTACTTTGTTCATTCATTAATGCATGCATTCATTCTTTCTTTATGTTTCACATATCATTAACATTAACTTCCACTTTACGTTACATAGTATTTCACGTTCATCTCATACTCATAATACGTAGGTCATGGAATAATACATAATAAGAAACATAAGGAAACATATCATACATAAGCATAACATCATCACACATGACATAACCTCATCCATCACATCACACATAACATCATAAAGTCAACTTACATTACCCCCGGGAACATCCCAAGTCAATGTCTACACTTTACATTTTCCCTAAAATTCAGAAAATATTCTAAGTCTTAGGCGTATGAGCACTATGCAAGCGCATGACCTTTTGGGCGCATGGGGACACTTAGGCACATGGGAAAGGTTCTGGGTGCTTGGGCACAATTAGGGTGCATAGCCCAACACTTAGTCACTTTGGCAAAATTCTAAGCGAATGAGTGCCTGGGCACATGGGCAATCTAGGTGTTTGGGACATTTAGCCAAATTTGGCTTATCCTAGGCGCATGAGCACTATTTGGGCGCATGGGGTTTTGGGCGCATAGGACAATTAGGTAAATTTGAACGTTAGGCGCATGGGCCTATTTCAGGCGCATGGGCAGCCAACTCAAACTACTAACATCATATTCAGTCCCAATCATCAATCTAACATATTCTAAGCTTATTTCTTACATTCTAAGCATAATAACAAGAACATGGCATCATCATAACATCATAAACACCCATATCATAAGCCCATCAGCCTTCACACACATACACTCATACGGGTGAAAAATCCATTTTTATAAAAACATTCGTACATGCATTTCCAGCCCGAAAATCGTATAAAACATGTAAAGGGGGTTCTAGAACTCACCTTATGCAACTTTGAGTGTGTCTTCCTTCAAACCCGTATGCAATGAGTTCAAACACCTAGAAACCCACCAAACACACACACCCAAACACACACACAAACACACAAGCATATAACCGAGGCTAAATCCCAACAAGAACACTTAAAACTTCAATTTCTTACCTTGAATTCAACCTTCTTCTTGATCTATCTTCAAAACCCGAAAGCTTCTATGCTTTCTCTCTCTAAAACCGGTTGAAAAGAAGAGTGCAGGGAAGTGTGGGCGGCCATACCCACTTTATGCACCAACTTTCATACTTTTTTGTCCTTTTGACACAATTAGCCCCTCAACTTAGGTTAAATTATGTTTCCTTCTTTTCTTTTCTTTTTATTCTTTCTTTCTCGTATTTAAAAATATTCGGGTGTTACACAAATACACAAAACATGATCAACTACCTAAATGCCACACGCCTTTATCAGGCATCTACCCTTCTTCCCTTGTCCTATGAGTATATAGAATTTGAGTACCTCAAGTAGCTTGAGCAACAAGTAATGAAGAAACAAAAAGCTACTAATTGGATGAGGGAAGAAGCTGTAAAGTCAAGAGCCATCATCAAAAAAAGCCTAAAGAAGTCTGTTGATAGGCAGACGATGATGAGCTTCTTGAAGCTGTGTGGATTCTCTGGAAGGGGGTTTGGTCCAATGTCTCTATTTGATATGGATGAGCATATTACAATGATCAAGAAAAATATTAAAAAGGGTGAGCTTATTGACTTGGATTCTTCACCAAGTCAGGTTGCACCTAAAGTTGAGGTCAAGGTTGAACCACAAGACACAACACAACCTGGACCTAGTGCTGGACCACAGCCAACTTCATCTTATGATCCACAGTACGGTCCCGATCCCTCTTCTTCTGAAACTATGAAGGAAAAGGACCCAACTGAGAAAGACATACAAGAATGACCTAGTGCTAAAGGCCAATCTTCTTAGTTGAAATCTAGGAAGGGGATGAAAACTATGGCGATGATGGCGGACATTAAGATGAAGAAGAAGTCCAAGGCATTCACCTCTACACCTCAGGATGAGTCAGAGCATCCTAAGGTTACTCAAGAAGAGGCTGCTCAACCAAGTCCAATAAATATAGAGCCTCTTACTGCTAGGAGACCTATCTTGTCCTGGACCTTTGCTGCTAATCCGGATAGATGTTATGTCATTAGAGATCAAGGAGGTCAATATGTCTACTTCTGGAAAGACATACTTGACCTTCCTTTACATGATCTCTATGACATGAGGAGATACTATGAGAATCTAAGGAATCTTGAACAAATGATTAAAAAAGGATTGGTCTTGATCCTGATGAGGACAGTCAATAGATGAGTAATCTCTTCTATTTTGGTACCATCAGCCTAAGGGGAGTTTGCAAGGTTTATACTTAAAGGCTGATGCAACCAACGTAACCAAAGAGCTCTCAGCATGCATGCATGAAGTATAGAGTAAAGTTACTTTGGAAGTTTTATACAACTCAAAGAAAATATGCTAATTGTAAAATCATCCGAAGCCAAATGACTAAATCTTCTAAAGCCAAAGATGAAGTCTCCGAAGCTTAATAGACAAAGTCTTCCAAAGCCAAAGTCTGGTTTCTTCCAAAGACAGAGAAGTCATGCTTTCTCTAATCATCTTTGACAAAATCTAATCAACTTTCCGCTGCCACCTCTGAAGACTCACCAACTTAGATAAGTTGGTGAAAAGGTCCATACTTTTGTCAACTGTAGATTAAGGTCATTAGTCTATAACTTTCTGCTTTTGTACCTTTTATTCTTTTTGTAATATATTAAGATGTGAGTTATGGCATGTCATAGTTACAAGTCAAAAGACAATCTATCTTTTGACTATACATTGATCTTGTTGTCTAGATTAGTGTTTCCAGCTGCCTTTCAAAGTATAGTCGGCTGCAGAATGTAGTATAAAGTGTCTCAAGTACTTGCATTTATTATTATACTTTGTAACACTTGTAATAGAACTTGAGAGCAATATATAAAATTCTTGAAAAACAAATACTATCTTGTTCTTGTTTTTCTTCTATCTCATATTTATTTGTGTTCTTAGTATCATCAACTTAAACCCGGTTTCCTATTTGATATGCTAAGTGTTCTAAGTATCTCCTTATTGTGAAACTGATTGTGTTCTCCCCCTTCAACGATCCTGCATTTATGTTATGGTCCACATGACAAAATCTAAATCATGTTAACAGTTAACACGATTCATAAATTGGTAATTATCCTATATGTTAAAACATAAATGAAATGAACAGTGGCATCTTACCGTGCTTATGCGTCGCAACTAGCAAGATTTGGTTATTTTGTTTTTTAATCCTATTCCCCTATTAGTATTTAAGAATTTTCTGCACGTGTTGTCTTCATGATTGTTTACCAGTGACGTATCCCCTAAACATCTGCTTTACATTGTTTTGCTTCTTTTAAATGCACTTCTCTGTTTAATTTACGATTTAGGTCTTCTGGTCGACGATCGCTCTGTGGTGCTATTCTAGGTCCGTATTCTCCACTTTTTTGTGTGCTCTTGCATTCTGCCTTTAGTAGTCCATTATAGTTATGTTCCTCCTCGCCACCATGCTGTCTGATTTTGTGATTTGTTGCATGCGTCCGTTTTGCTGCTTGATTGATATGGTTAAAGTGTGTTGTATCCTTTGATTTCTTTTTATTGGAATTTTTAGTTGAAGGTTTGTGATCTATTTGTTAGGCGTAGAAGGAGTCAGGGTTATAATTGTTGTTGTTATGTGTTATTTATAGCTTTTGGTTTAGTCATTGGGTGACCTATGTTGTTTTGTGATAGCTAGCTAAATGATTAACCGTAGTTTGTGTATTTGTTTTGTAATTTAACTAAAATGTGATACAGGTACCAAGAGGAAGAAGAAGAAGAAGATTGTGAAGAACAATGAATTCATATATTGATTACTGAGTTTCCTAGGTAGACATAACTACCATTAACAAACACTAACAAACATTAGGAAATTACACATATAGTCCCTCAATTATCTTGGAATTACAAAAGAACACAAAACAATAAAACTAACATTCTCCCCTCTAATTCGAAGATAACATTCAAATCAAATTTTCTACACCAAGTAAACACCTCATTTCAACAAACTTCACTCTAGGCAGTGGCTTAGTCAATATATCAGATCTTTGCATATCCCCACTTACAAAATCAACTTGAATTTGATTCTGCTCTATGCACTCCCTTATGAAATGATACCTAGTATGGATATGCTTTGATGTTGTTGGACCAAAAGAACCAATGAGCCAAGATCAGGAAAACCTCTAAGTCCCACATGCCACTGCAACAACTGCTGAAGACTTCCATCAGTTACAGTGCTCTCTTGCTTGAATATCAGACTCGAGAACATCTGAAGACTCTCATCAGCTATTGTGTTCTCTTGCTTGAATGTCAGAGAGCATCTGAAGACTCTCATCAGCTATTGTGTTCTCTTGCTTGAATGTCAAGCTCGAGAGCATCTTAGCTCCAGCTTCAG
>BJCO01382682.1:0-19696 GCA_018326465.1 Flaveria floridana | reverse complement strand
GGACCTTCAGTCGCATCAACACTATGCGATTGAACCCCAATCGCACGTGTTCCATGCGGCTCATACTTCATTCGGGCGGTTGAACCCCAATCGTGCGGTTGACCTCAATCGGCCGAATAGCCATGCGTTTGAACTTCAATCGCATAAATCACAGGCGACTGAAGCTCAGTCGCATCACATGCTGAGAAGTCAAACTTCCGGGTGTTACATAATTGATGATTTGAAAGCTGATAATGAAAAACTAAAAGAGATGAACATATCTCTTGAAAATGAAATGAATAAGATGAAAGAAGAGAATGAAAAGTTAAAGGAAGAAAATCAAAGCAAGGATGAAAAGCTTGCGGTGTTTGCAAAAGATAAAGAAGATGTCATCAAGAACTTTGAAGTGATGATAAGAGATTATGATCTTCGTAAAGAGAAATATAAGAAATTATCTGAAGAGAATGAAAGGTTAAAGAATGAGCTAAGTAAGTCAAAGGAATCTCAAAAGCCTAAGTCTCCAGATATTGTGGTTGTTTCTGAAATGATTCCAATTGATGTTGAAAAGACTTCTGAGATGGAGAAAGGGAAGAGAAAACTAGATGATATAGAAGATACAGTTCTACCTGAGTCTTCTACTAAAATGCAAAGGATTGAAAAAGTTGTTGAGGAAGAGGTGCAAGGAGAACAAGAGCAACCTACCCAAGAGAAAATTGGTGCTTTAGAAGATATTGAAGAAGAATATAGTGATGACTGGTATGATGAAGTACTTGATGATAAAGATATTGATGAAGCTCAATTTGAAACAACTTTCTCTCCTCTTGAGCCAATCCACGAACATGGTAAAATTCCTCAAGATTTTGAAGATAGTTATGCCTATCTTGTGAGGATGAAATACAATCGTGTATTTTTGGATGGGCTGATAGTTTCTCAAATCAATGATGAATATGAGAAGTGTATAGCTGCTGATTCAGTCACCCCAATCGATCCAAATGAGATTGTTATGGAACATGGCGAGTGGAATTGAGCTCAGGAGAGTATAAACATTGAGGAAGTACCCAGATCCAAGCTGCACCACCCAGACCCAGAAGAAATGGGTATTCCAGCTTTAAGGTCTTGGTTGCAGGCTCGAAATTATCCATGGAAGAGATTAAAAAGGCTTCAATCTGTCTCATTGAGAAATCTTGTCAAAAGCTTTCAGCAAACCGAAAAGCAATCTAACAAAATGATTATTCTAGACACTGACAATCCTCAATATCTTGATATTACAAAGAGGACAAGAATTATAAAGCCCCAAGAGATCAAACAAATGGCACTGAACAGAAACAAATATTTGATAGTGCCAGATCTATGGGTGACTTGGTCAGAAATGTCTTACAAAAAGGACAATCAGTTGCTGAACTGTTGAATGCATTGATTGCTCCTGACTTTACAAACCAAGTCAAGATAATTGCACGGAAGTATGATGAGATTTTTGACGTATTTTTGATTAAAAGAGTAAATGTTGTTTGTGATGTGTATCAGTTTTACTCTAGCATAATTAAACTTCCAGTGCAGGATTTGAAAGAGTTAAACAAACTACCTCTAATAAATCCATCTGAATCCAAACGAGGTGATATGTTTGTTGAACTTTTGAGAAGAGGAATAGCAAGAACAAGTAATTTCCTTCAAACTAGATGTGATCAGGTAGATAAGGAATACTTTACTATGTTAAAGAAAAATAAAAAGATATAGGGGTTACAGACTAAAGAAGATCATTTCATGGTTGAATTTTGTGACCAATACTTTGAAAAAGTTACAACCCCAGGCTTAAAAGTGATATATGGCACCCAAAAGTCCAAACCAATTCTTCCCGGTTTTACAACACGGAGACATTTGAGCTTAAGCTGGTCCGTAATCTCGAATAGTGGGATGAGGACATGATTACACTTTTTGGTGCATTTGAGCTCAAATTGCTTCATCCGAGTTATATTTCATTTCTCTCGGTATAAAAGTTTAAGAAGGTGTCTCCTGATGTCGCTGAGCAAGACAAGAAGTATTTTCTTTCCATCATCAACGTGATGAATGCAGCTATAGAAAGAATCTCTCGGCGAAAAGCCCTTGCTTATGCCAACATAGTGAAAAAGGACATAAAAGATATAGAGTTCATGCGCATTTTAAGAAAAGGTGTATTGGAAGTATACTCGAAGGAAAGCTCAAAACCTATCGAGTTATACGCCAATATCGACATTACTGGACTATCAAAAGATACTTTGGAAAGGATGAGTCAAATGGAGATTAAAACAAATGATTCAAGACCTGAACTGGGAATTCTTGCCAGTAAGTTCAAGTCAGCCATTGCTAATGCATTGAAGGAACAAGATTTATTCAAGAAGAAGCCGATGTTTAAAGTAAAAGAAGAACAAGAAGACTTCTTTGAAGATTAAAGATGTAAGTGCAGGAAGAGGGAAGATAGAAGAAGGAAGCTGAGAAGAATGGAGAAGATAAGAGACTGAAGACTGAAGATCAGGTGAAGATAAGAAGACAAGAGAAGAAAAAGACAACAAAAAGACTGAAGACTGAAGATTTTGAAGACAGAAGACAATGTCAATCTTAGGGGGAGTATTGTTAGTACTTCTTTGAAGATTAACATTTTTTTCTTTATGTGTCTTTTTATATTTTTATCATAGTATAGGGACTAGTCTTGTAATTAGTTAGTTCCTTTCTGCTTATTGATAGTATATATAGCTTAGACATGTGTAGGTTAGATGTATGTACGAATCTGCTACTTACACACATTGTAATTGTCTATGCTATTATCAATAAACTTTATGAATTTTGTTGATATTGTGCTTTGATTTGATTACTTTGTTTGTGTTTCATTGAATTGTTTACTAATATCATCATAGATCTATACATTTGATCCTATCATCATAAAAACGAGGTTTATCAAATATTTTTGTAAAAAATATGATCTTTGATTTTTAGTGTCGATTGGAATAATATCTATGAAACCTTTTTCCTGAGCATCTCGGATTGCACGGATCCCTGTTTCAATGTGCTTGGTGCGAGTGTGATTGATTGGATTTTGGCAATTCAAATAGCGGCTTCATAGTCACAGAAGAGTGGTGAATGAAGGAAATTGATGCCATAATCCATCATTTGATGTTGGATCCGAAGTACTTGGCAGCAACAACTTGATTCTGCAATGTATTCAGCTTCACCTGTAGATAAAGATACAGTTGTCTGCTTTTTTGCTTTGCCATGAAACAAGACAATCCCCAAGATACTAGCATCCATCGGTGACAGATTTCCTGTTCATCTTGCAACCTCCGTGATCACTATCAGAATAGGCATGCAAATCAAAATTTCCTCCTTTTGGATACTAAAGACCCAAATGAGAGGACCCTTTAAGATATCAAAAGATACGTTTTACAGCCTTTTCATGAGATTCCTTCGGATTTGCTTGATAACGGGCATAGTAGCACACGACGAATGCAATATCCGGACGACTTGTAGTGAGATACATGAGAGATCGAATCATGGAGCGATAACAATGAGCATTCACGTATCTCCCACTATCATCAGGAGTTAAATATGTTTGAGCAGTGAAAGGAATGAGTTCTGGAGACGCATCATCCATCTTGAACTTCTTGAGAATCTCTAGAACGTACTTTTCTTAATGAATTAGGATACCATCAGGCTTTTGCTCAACTTGCAATCATAAGAAAAAACACAACTCCCCAATGACACTCATGTTAAAGCAATCCATCATTACTTCTTCAAACTCTCTACACAGTTTCTCATTTGTGGACCAAAAAATAATATCATCCACATACACTTGAACTATCAGTATTTCACCATCAACTTCCTTCTTGAATAGTGTCATATCTATAGTTCCATGAGAGAAACCCTTGCTGAGCAAATATCATGTCAATGTTTCATACCAGATGTGAGGAGCTTGATGTAATCCATACAAGGATTTATCAAGTTTATAACCTTTGTCTGGAAAATCAGGAACCTCGAAACCTGGTAGCTGACAGACATAAATCTCCTCATCAATGTTCCCATAAAGAAATGCACACTTCACGTCCATTTGATAGACTTTAAAGTTCTTGTGAGAAGCGTGAGAAAGAAAGATTCTGATGGCTTCAATGCAAGCAACTGGAGCAAACACCTCACTGTGGTTAATTCCCTCCCCCTGAGCAAATCCCTGAACAACCAACCATGATTTGTTTCTTATTACAATGCCACAATCATCTGGTTTGTCCCGGTATACCCATTTGGTACCGATGGGAAACTTATTTGGAGGAAGATCAACTAATTTCCAAACTTTCAGTTTCCTGAATTGTTGAAGCTCCAGTTGCATAGATTCAACCAAACTTGGGTCTTGAAGTGTTGCAGAGACATTTTTAGGAATGATCTGAGATAAGAAACATGCATAGAGACATTCATTTATCAATCCAGATTGACTCCGTGTCCTCACACCATCGGTGATAGAACCAATTATGTATTATGTGGATGGTCTTTTAATGTATTAAAATTGGTATTCAGGGTTAAAGGATTAGAATGAGATAAGGATTTAGTTTGTGATGGTTGGGAAGGTAAGGATGGTTATGATAAAGGAGTTGGTTGTGGTGAAGGTGTGGGTGGAACATCAAATGAGGTAGAGGTGGAGGGTTAATTAGAGGATCTGGTTAGGGTTCAGGTTATGGAGGTGGTTGTGGTTGAGGTTCTAGATCAAGTGGAAGAATGATTTGAACTGTGGTTTAAGGAGCAATATCATCATCATATATTGGAAGATTAAATGATTTGATGACAGTATTAGAGTTGTAAAACCATTCTGGGTCTGATCCCATGTTTGGTGAATTTGACTCTTGCTAATCAACATAGAAAGGCTCCTACACAATACGCGTCCTTTTATTGTACACCCGATACGCCTTTTGTGAGGAGAAATAGCCAACAAAGAAGCATGCGTCTGAAACAACACCAAACTTTGATTTCTGAGCTTGAGTATTCAGCAAAGTACATGAGCAGCCAAACAGACGAAAGAAGTCAATCAAGGGCTTCTGTTTATGAAGAAGCTCATAAGGAGTCTTCATCTTGTTTTTCACGATAAGAACCTTGTTTAGTACATAGGATGCACAATTGACTACTTCTGCCCATAAAATGATTGGAAGCTCTGACTCAATCAGCATAGTTTTTGCTACTTCAATATGGGCCCGAATCTTCCTTTCAGAAACACCATTTTGCTGAGGTGTCCTGACAGCACTGAACTATCTGAGAATACCTTTGCTCGCACAGAAAGAGTTAAAGATGTGATTCCTGAATTTAGTTTCGTTATCACTTCTGATAGCCATGACCTTCCTTTTGTTCATGGTTTCAATTGAGAGGATCAACTTCTGCAACTCTTCTGCAACTCTTCTGCGGTGTCTCATTTATGAGTTAGAAATCTTACCCATGAGTATCTTGAGTAATCATCTGTAACAACCAGACAATAAGATTTCTTAGCAATAGATTTAACACTGATAGGACCAAATAAGCCAGTAAGTAACAATTCGAGTTGATTTGAATTAAATTTGCAAGCTTAAGCTTGTGTGGCCTTTTGTGCAGCTTTCCTTGAGCACAGGCCATGCACTTTTCTACCACTGAGAAATCCTTAAGTGGTAGTCCCCTCACAAGATTGTTTTTAACCAACTTATTTATGTTTTTAAAATTAACATACCCTAATCTTCTATGAGATGATGAAGCTTTTGACAGGAGACAGGTCACTGTGGACGTTGATTCTTTTGATCCTATATCTAGCAGATAGGTATCATTCTTTCTTGGAGCACGCATGATCACTAAATCCTCTGAACAGTGAACTATGGTTTCAAGAACATGCATTCATTAGACATAAATAAAACTGGAATGTTTTTATCACAAATTTGTGATACACTCAATCGATTGAATGCGAGTTCTGGAACATAGTTCACTTTCTCCAAAGTAATGAACCATTTGAGACCTCTCCTTGACCAATCATCATTCCACCTTTCTTGTCTCAGGCAAAGGCCAAATATCCTCTATTTATTATTTGATAATTGGTGAGTTGGTCCTTCAACCCATTCATATGCTGGGAACATCCGCTATCAACGTGCCAGAAACTGTTGACAGGTTTTCTTAAATTATCCTGGCATTTGAACAAAAGAATTATTAAGATTTAGAAATCGGGACCCAAGTTTGGACAAACTTAGGTCTTGTAACAGAAGACTTTTTACAAAAGAAATTATTTACAATATGATTTAATTTACTTCCTAAAGAACTATTATGTACAGTTTTATCAACATGCTTAGGATAGTTTTTGATTACATGATCATCCTTCCCACATTTAAAACAATGGGATTTTATACCTTTTGTTTTATGAGTTGAAGCTGGAGCTTGATGAATTTCAATTTCTTCCTCACATTCAGACACAAATGAATCAGAATTGCTGCAAGTATCAATTGATTCTTTTAATCTTTCTTTTGTGACCTTAATTGTAGCAGATTTTGATTTATTTACATGAATCGTTTTACAACTGAGGAAGTTGGCTCTATTTCATTAGGTGTTGAAATCCGAATTGGTGTAAAAGATGGGATAGGATGAGACAGAAACTTTTCAAAACAATTTGAGTATTTACGCCTGTTTGAAGCTTCATTTGAACAAGCATTTCTTTCATTAACACAAGCATTAGGAACATCATAAGTTAATTTAGAAACTTCTGATGATGAAAAAGTTGGACTAGAACTAGAAATACATATGTCATTGTCTATAACAGACTTTTGAGACATAAATCTATTTAAACTAATGTCTATCAAAGACTTTTTAGAATCTTAAATGCTACTACTAGAGCTTCCGAACCCACTACTTGCACCATAACCGTATTCCTCTCAAATCTGTTTATGGTTTACTCCTTCTAAACCTGCATACAAACTGTTAGTATCATTCTGAATTAATTCATTTGTTGGATGAGGTATAGGCATAGGAGAATAACAATAAGTACTTGGAGGAGGGTAAACATGAGTGGTCTCTTCACATCCCAAACCAGTCTTAATTCTAGCCCCCCGTTGCTTTTTGCAAAGGTCCTCATGTTTCATTCCAGAAATTGTCCATTTTTCAAGTTTGGTTTTTAGTTTGCTTGTTTTAAATTCGGCAAGTGCTACACGTTCAATTAAAGCATTTATTTCAACATTTCTCTCCAAAAGATTTCTTTTTAAATGCTCATTTTCTTTCAAAGCTTCATTTGACTTGACAAAATATTTAGGCTCATTTGTTTTAAATTCCTTATTTATTTGTTTTAATTCTTTTTCATTATCTAACAATAATATCTTAGCTTTCTAAATTCCAAATAAGTGAATTTTGCATGGAGGAGAACACATGTCTTGGATTAACCTCATATGGTAGACCCATAACTACCCTTTCAGCAGTTAGGGCCTTCTCGCATTGACAAACCGGAGTATTCTTTCTGCTTTCTTTCTCCTCCAATGCCTTCTTCCTGTCTTTTTCAACTTAACATTCCTCTTTAATCTCTTCATCATTTAAATCCCGCTTCACCCCATTCTTTTCACATTGGCTCTCTTTCCCAATCTCATAAGTTTCACTAACTGTCCTCTTCTTCTCGACATCTACCAAACCCTTATTTTTTTCAATCTCTACCAAACCATTCTTCTTCTCCTTGACCTCCTCAACATTCACCTCTTCATCTTAAACGTGCTGCTTATCACTTTCATCACAAACATCAACTGAAATCTCATTCGTGAACTCTCTTAAGGGATCAAATCTTCAATTGAATCTATATCACTGTTTACCACCTCAACCACCAAAGCATGATTGATTTACTCTTAAGTTTGTTTAATCTCTGCACTCCAATCAAAGTTTGAGGTTAGTGTTGTTTCCTTCTTTAGCTTGGCTTCTTCCTTGTCAGTAATCGAGATAACTTTGGACGTTCCTGAAGTTCCCGGCTCAGTGATGATAGGAGATGGACATTCTCTCTTGAAGTGTCCCAGCTATTTGCAATTAAAGCACCTTAATTTTGACTTATCAAAATCCAGTTTGGCATTTTGATTTTGGTTGCCAAAATTCTTCCTTCGAGTTCTTCCATGAATCTTCTTGCACGCATTTTGAGCATTGCCATCTGCCATTGGATATCAGTTTCTTCTAGGTCATCAGGATCGACCTGGTACATATCTTCAACATTCATCCCTTTTCCTTTCAGCTCCCTCGCAACTAAATCTTCATAGCTGTGAACAAATATACCAAATAATGCCTTAGTATCAGATGAAATTTGAGTAGCGATCGATGTCTTTGAGCTTGAACCAACACTTGCAGATCCACCACTAGATTTTTTTGATACACCATATCCTGTTGATCCACAATAAGCTGCATCATACATAGACGAGTTTGCAGTGAATAAGATTAATGCAACATTTTGTGGATATATTGTAGTAGGCATCATGGATTGATTGTATTCCCTTCTTTCTAAATCAAGATCAAATGATTTCAGTTTGTTGATGACATCCATAAGTTTGTAATCAGCAAAGTTTCTTTCCTGCTTTAACATCCTGACTTGCAAGCTCCATTGCGGTTGAAGTGAGTCCAACAGCTTAGTAACTTGCTCCTGATTGCCCAACTGTTCATCATATCTCTTCAAAGTGCTTGATACTGACAAAAATCGATTGGTAATATCAGTTAGGCTTTCCTTTTTATAACCAATGAATGAGTTTAATTCCTTCTCGGCTTGTGCTTTCTTGTCCTTCTTGAGATCCTCATTTCCATCATAAAATTCACACAACGCATCATATAAGGATTTTCCTTAATTGTGCTTGGCAAAGCGGTTGTAGATGTCTTGTGATAAGCATAAGGTTAAAGCCCCGAAAGCTTTCTGATCTCGATCGATTAACTTGAGATCTCTTTTAGAAAAGGTTGATGAATCAGTGTTCGGTGAGGCAACTTCACCAACAGTAACAGTTTGAGTATGTGGACCATTTACAATTAACTCCCATTGATTGTGATCTGTGTAGTAAAAGAAAGCCTTTAAACATCTTTTTCAGTCCTCAAAGTTATCAATATTTATAAGCCTCTGTGGCCTATTTGATGCAACACTCTATAAGTCAGAAATAGTGATATTGGTTGAAGTCATCCTTAATTTTGCTAAAGAATCTGTAGATTCACTAGTACTTCTACTGGTAAATTCGCTGGGAATTTCGCTCTGCGATGAGCAGCAGTTTTGCTTAACAGTGCTTCAAGAAGCCTAGTTTCGCTAGTAATTTCGCTGAAACTTGTATAACTTTCGTTCTGATGATAATTTTGGCAGCACTTTCTCTTATTCTAGCAAAAAGTGAAGGGAACTTTCGTTCAAAGATGATAGTTTTGTTAGGAATCAAAAACAATCTTCAATGAATTAAAGAAGTTATAGTTTCACTGGACTGTGATAGTTTCGCTAGAAGAAACCCACAGTTTCCCTGGAAGCTTCTATTCGCCTTTATGTGCAAGAAATCAACAAGAAATCACCCAAATCAACATGAATTGATGATTGGATAATTAGGATATTTTCCTTTGCCCAAAACAGATGTTTTCCAATAGATTTTCAGGCTAAAAACACACACTAGAAGATCTAAAGTTAATGAAATAGTGTTTTTCTAAAAAACCTTCTCCAAAACTCAACAAATCAAGAGCACTATGGCTCTGATATCATATTGTTGGTCCGACATGATCTAAAATCAGTGCAAATGATGAATGACACTCAATAATCCCAATGAAATAAGACTCAAACAACAATCTAAACAATGGTTTTCAAAAGTAGAACAATGATAACCAAAACCATAATTATAAGAACAAAACAAGGCTCAAAGATGATTAACACAGTGATTTCCACCCACAAAGTGAATAAGAACAGAATCGCAAAGAGGAATATTCGTATTAGGGTTGTGCAAAACTTGCACATAAAGTTTGATCATTATAATATATAGGCAGTATGTAGATTCACTGAAAGTTTTGCTGGATAGCAAAACTATCCTAACCAGGGCTTATGCCGGGTGACCTAGGTCAGCTGACTACGAGCGAAACAATAGTTTCGCTTGTAGTTTCGCTGGGTTAGAGAAACTATATTAAACACAAAATAAACTATAAAATTACATAATAAAAATAAACTAACATTAAACCTATTACATATATAGAAAAAAGAACCTAACAACTATGGTGAGTCCAACATACTCTTGATCTTCACTGATTAAATAGGCTAATTATCATCAGATGCAATTGTCTCAGAATCAGAAGATGCTAGATGCTCAGTCGGCAGATGGGAAGACTTTTGAATAGTTTTCTTTTTCTTTGATTGCTTTCTTTCCCATTGCTCTCTACATTCTTCATACTTTAGGAGCTCTCGAGCTGTAACTTCTCTTATTGATTTCTCAAATGTTTAGATCAAAAGTAGACATACGTAGTTGTCATACATGTTTACTAGAGAAACCATAATACTTTAGGTACATCTTCATTTGTTGCTTGTCTCTAGAATCATGTCTAACTTTCATAACTTGTTTCCTTTCTAATTCAACTCTTCTTCTTCTAGCTAACTCTGCTGATTTCTCCATTTCAGCATGAGTTACAACTATCAATTTTGACTTTTCTCAGCAAAACTCTATTCAATGACCTCAATAAAGTTGAATTCTTTCAACTCAAGTTGAGCTACCAGGATGCATTTTTTCTTTATCTTTCTCTTTCTTTTCTGAGAGGAGGCTATTGGTATGGGTTTAGCATTTGTAGATACAAGAGCTACCTGAGAAGTTGTCCTTTGAGGAGCGCTTTTGGTATTCTGCCTAAATGACTTCGGCTTCATTCTCTTGACAACTTTGACTTTCTTCTTAGATGGAGTTGTTGGTTTAGTTCCACTTGTTTCTCGAACAAGGTTGATTATTCTTCTTGCAGATCTAGATTCCTTTGTACTTTGGCCTAGTGCAATGATATTCTTCTTTACAAAAGATTCTTGAGCTCTACCAGTCTTTAATACAATCAGCTCATTGTCAACACTCAGGGGATACAGCTTTATCCTCTTTGTCATTAGGAATCTGGCCCACTTTTCCTAAAACTAACTTTCAATTTATTCTTTAGCTGTCAAAGATTTCTTACCTTTATTTGAGGTAGAGATTGCAGTATTCTGACTGCTGAAGGATTAGTGGGTACACGTAATGCATCACCAGCTGATTTGGGATCATCGGTAGTTGTCTGAACTCTTTTAGCATCCTTGGCAACTTCTAGGCCATTTGCTTCTGTATTCACCTCAGACTTAACTTGGGTTTTAGTTTCAAAATCCAGTTGACCAAATATCACCTCAGTTGATTTTTTGAGCTCAGACTTAGGTGTGTCCTTGTGAACTTTATGAAGTTGGAATGCTTCTTCGTCAAGAGTCACCCCATGTATTCCCATATCATTTTCTATGGTCTTGGTTCCTCTGGTGTAGACTATCATCCTATCTGTTGAGTCATCTGCTGAAGAAGCCTCTTGTCTGGCTGTTTCGGCAGTTGCATCAGCAACTAATTTCTTCAGCTCTTTTGTAGCTTCTGATAGCACTCTTAGTAGTGGAGCTTCTTCTTCAGCAAATAACTAGGGAGTGGCTTCAAGTCCCGCTACTAATTCTCTTTTTGATGACTTCTCATCAGTTTTTTTTGTTTTGAGAGAAAGAGAAGAAGTAACAGTTCTTTCCAGTTCAACCATCATTTTCTTTCCAAGTTGAACTTTTTGGTTCAACCTTCTCACTAATCTTTTAAACTCTATTTTCTTCTCCTCTGAACTATCATGGCCATGTATATCTAGGAGATCATTCAATTTAAAAGGTAGAGGTTCATAATCTTCATTCCATTTTGAAGAAAATGGAATTGGCTATGAAAGGTTTATTATTTGATCAGCCATATATAGAAGATATCCTTAGCTTCTTTGGGCTCATATTTTTCCTTTTTGGTAGCACTATTTGAGATTCCAGATGACACTATAAGAGTGAAGGAAAGCACATCCAAAGGTTCTTGTGGTGCTTAAGAAACTTGGAGGCTTAGGATGATGGATTCTTGAACTCAGTGGTTTCTTGAAGGGATGCAACCTTAGATTCAAGGTCGATTGCCCTAGCTGCTGACTGCTGAAAAGTGCTAGTTGAGATTCCAATTGGGTAACTCTTGCCATCTGGTCTTGTAAAGTCTTGAGTTGATATTCTACCTCAAGAATCTTAGCAGATAGTTCTCAAACTCAAGAACTATGGTTGTTTCGGCATAACATTAAGTTCAAAAGAAATACTAAATTACAAATGCCAAAACAACCCATCAACTTCCAAAGTCAAAAACATCCGCCAAATAAATACTAGGTCTAAAATTCAACGTTTTATGAATATATAAAGCCTTCAAGAATGTGTTCCAACTCCTATTAACTCTCATCATACAACTTCGACCATCCGTGATTACTTGCCACGAAAAGAAGAAAACGGCTTAGCTACAAGCTTAGTGCACAGATCTAGATCACAATAGAAAAAATAATGTAAATCGAATAATAATGCCGGCAGATTAGAAAAGAAACAAATTTTTTAAGTTTCAAAGATCTCTATCAAATCTCACCACACACCCTGTAATAAATCAAAGAATAAAGGGTGAAGCAACGAACGGTTATGGTTATTAATACCGAGTAGCCTACAAAAAATATCCAGCCGCACATCCATAGTGCCAACATATTATATCACATATCACAATGATACACTGGTCATGGCTCCAGTGCACCCCTAAATCGTAAGGTGTGTATGAAACTACACCACTCGACCATGAGCTACTCATATTATTAAAATACTAGGATGCATCCATGCACCTCTCAAAATAATCCAAATCCCTCCTGCAAGCATAATCACAAAAAAGTGGAAATTTCATGAACTAATCATAATGCCACGAATGCCCCAAGCATTCGGTAGCCACAACGACAAGCCCATGGTACCTCCATAAGTAGTTGACTGGGTATCCCTTTCTCCTCTCTACAAATCTATGGTTCTATGGTTGCATGAGTGAACACATAATCCAACCTCCATCAAAAGTATGTTCATCATGCATAATGATCATACACTGAATGAAATCAAATAATTGGTGATAGCTTTCACCAGCATATCAAAAAAATATATTTTTCTCAATAGTCAAGAAATAGTTCAACTTAACTACCAAATGCATGTGCGTGTGCGTGATCGCGCGCGTGTGTGTATGTGTCTATATACATATATATAAGATTTATATAAAGGCTGATGCGACAAAAGGAATCAAAGGCTTCCTCCATGCATGCACTCAGTACCAAGTAGAAGATGCTCCGGAAGTTTTATACTTAGAACAAGAATTATTCTAAGCATAAAATCTTCTGAAGCCAAAGTTGCTCTGGAAGCTTTATACTCTGCATAAGAATTATTCTAAGTATAAAGTCTTACAAAGCCAAAGACCAAATCCTCTAAAGCCCAATACGAAGTTTTTTGTAGCTTCAAAACAAAGTCTTCCGAAGCCAAATGAAGTAAAGACTGATTTCTCCCGAAGACTTAGAAGAACATGCTTTTCTCTGATGTACTTTTGTATAAAGCTGACCCACTTTCCGCTACAACTCTGAAGACTTACCAACTAGCATAAGATGGTGAAAAGGTCCATGCTTTTGCAACTGTACATTGAGGTCTTTGTCTGTAACTTTCTACTTTATGTACTTTTACCCTTTTTGTAATATATTAGGATGTGAGCTATGGCATGTCATAGTCACTTGTCAAAAGGCAATCTACCTATTGACTCTACGTTGATTTTGTTGTCTTTTGATGTTCCAACTAGCTTTCTAAGTATAGCTGGTTGTAGGATATAGTATAAAGTATCTTAGGGCCTTGCAACTTATTATACTTATGCATTGTAACTATTATAAGAGAACTTGAGATTAATATACAACATTATTGACAACCATATATTGTTCTTGAGTTCTATCTCATTGTTACTTGTGTTATTTGCATCTTGTTCTTAAAACCCGGTTCCCTATTTGAACTGTTAAGTGTTCTAACACTCTCCTTATTGTGAGACTGATTGTATTGACTATCCCTTAAGTGGTCCTGTAATTGGTATCAGAGCATTTCGGGCTCTTGATTGTAAGATCTTACCATCTTAAATCTCCTCAGTTCTCACGGAACACTTAAGATCTCAAATGGTAGCATCAAAGTCTGATATGGAAACCGTACCATGGTAAAGTCCCCACTGATCACTCCTGATGATTTTGATACTTGGTGTTTGAGAATGGAAGATTTCATCAAGTCACAAGACAGCAGGATGTGAGAATCTGTTACCATAGGACCTTACTTTCCATGCACCTCTTCAGCTGCTGCTGGAGGTGGCATGATCCCAAAGGAGGTGGCTGACTACTCTAAAGAAGATATAAAAAGAATAGATGTAGATCAGAAGCCATGACTGCCCTCCAAATTGCTCTTCCAAATGCCATCTACAGAGGCTTCAAGAAGTGCCAAACTGCCACGCAGCTCTGGGATTCACTGAAGCTGATGTATGATGGGTCTACCGAAGCCAAGGAAAACAAGAAATACCTTCTAAAGCAGTAGTTTGAGAACTTCACATTCAAAATAGGTGAAGCCATGACTCAAGAATACTTTAGGTATGTTGAGATTGTGGATGCTCTGGTGGATGTTGGAGTGAAACTGGAGAACAGGGATATTGTGTGAAAGTTCATGTCCTCTCTTCTTAGACAATGGATACACTATTATGTGGTCATTAAGAGGACTTAAAATCTCAAGACCCTCACTTTCACTGAGTTGTATGGCATACTCAGTGGTTAACAGATGCAGATGAACATGCAAAAATTATCTAGCAACTCTAGCAATCAACAAAGTTCTGCCCTGCGTGTGGTTGAAAGGGATTACAGAGAACTACAACACCATTTCATTTCTTACCCTGACAACTCACCAAAGGGCCCTTTCATCACCTTTCAATAGACACCAAGGGAGAGCGACATCCAAGGAAGCCCATTCTAAGAGGCAAGCTCATCACAAGCCTTTGTGTCTCATGATGAAAGCACAGACAAATTTCTCTTCACTCTTGAAGACTTGGACTGTATCCATCCAGATGATTTGGAGTATATGGAGATAGTTCAACAAATGGCACTTCTCACTCATAGAGCCAAGAAATTCTACAAGAGGACAGAGAGAAACTTTACTAGCAATGTATCCAGTGCAAAGTTTAGACTGGATAAGAACAAAGTGAAGTGTTACAACTGTAACCAGATGGGACATTTTGCTAGGGAGTGCAAGGAACCCAGGACAAATGGTGCCAAAGCATAACCCATTCCAAACTACACTGAGGGAGCTCGACACAATGAGAAGCCTAAGCAACAAGCTACAGTTTCTGTGGAAGGAGGCTTTGATTGGAGCTTTAGATAGAATATGTGTCTCCAAACCAAGCATTGATGCAGATCTTGATGAAGCCAAGGTATTGGAACATCTTTGTACCCCTGAGTGTATTGCTAAAGTAAACAGATATCGGTCCTATAACTTAGAAATGAGATCTGATCTTGAGTCCTTGAACATCTTAAAGTCTGATTTCAAAAGAGCTAAAAATGAGAATAAGTTAAAAAAATAGAAGACTTAAAGAAAACCATTTCAACTCTTAAACATGAGCATACCAACTATAGGACTCAAATCACGGATCTCATCACTAAGTTAACTGAGTGCCAGGCTGAGCTAGTGATCAGCAAAGCCACAGTAAAAAAATATGTTCTTGAAGAAGACACCTTCAAGAACATGATACCCTCATCCCTGTAGTCCAAAGTATGTTATCAAAACAAACAAGGGCTGAGATCTAGTGAGATAGCTCCTCCACACGATCTATTATTTGTAAGATCTCCAAGGTGTGGAACTAGTGAAGATGAGCTTCCATCCATAGATCCAAGTGATGAAGAGGATGAAGAGGAGATGGTGAAGGTTAGATCTAGGAAGATTGAAGAAGATCATCCTAACAAGGGTCACTATTTTTTTAAGGAGAGAAAGAAGTCAGGGATGACAAAGTCCAAGAGAAAGAACTTGATCCGATCAGCCAAGAGAAGATCAAAGAGAGCTCAAGAGATCAAGGCCACTTTTAACTCCAAGCAGAAATAAGTTTTTATCTCTACAGGTTTTGAAGTGGTAAAGACTGATGATATAACTTTGAACTCTAGTATCAAGAGTTCAAGTTCATGTCTAATTTATCCCTATGAAGGAATGAAGGCTGATCAGCTATGTAACACTACTACACAGCATGAACCATCCATCTCCAAAGGCAAGCTTCACCCTAGGAAGCCTGCTACAGCATCTGAAAGGATGAGGATGGAGATGGAAAGTGATCAAACTCAGTCTTCCATTCACAACAAGACCCTCAGAAGAAAGCAAATTGACTGCGTTATGTGTGGCAGTAATTCTCATCTAGTTAAGGATTGCATCTACAATCCTAAAAGTACTATTAATATAACAAAGAAGAAGACTTCTAAGCGGGACAATAAGAAGAAAGCTTTGGAAGAAATCTATGTTTCTCTTGGAAGCCCCAAAATGAAAATGAAGGCAAGTGAAAAATTGCCTTCGGAAGAAAATTTGGTCTCAGAAGAAAGTAATGCTTCTGAAGCACTGAAGCTTGCTACAGTGAAAGTAAGGTCTTCAGAAGGGCCAGTCTCCAAAACTTACAAAGTTGTAAAAACTTCTGAAGCTTTGAAGGTCATGTCTAATCTTCCAAAAATGGTGTGGAAGATAAAGGAAGACCATGTGACTGAGAATTCTTCATTAACAATAGCAAATGATCCCCAAAGTCTCAGTATGGGATCAATTAGTGTTGCATTATCTTTAGTTCATTTTGAAGAGCCCATGACCATTGAGGCTTGGGTTTCCAAATGTAACTAACTCTCCTTTATTATGCAGGAACAACTGAGGACCAAGAAGAATGTATGGATTATTGATAGTGGTTGTTCCGGGAACATGAAAGGCATTGGCTCTTTGCTCTAAAACTTTGAAAGAATTGATGGAGTACTAGTTGCTTTTGGAGGAGATGCTGGAGGTCACATTACTGGAAGGGACAGGGTAACAAATGGTATGCTCAGCATTGAGAAGGTAAACTTTGTTAAGGAGCTTGGGTACAATTTACTGAGTGTATGCCAATTTTGTGAGTAGAGACATAACATGCTCTTTACGGAGCATGAGTGCATTGTTCTCAAGCCCGGGGTGGTCATTCCTCTAGAGCATATCCTGCTTAGAGCATCTAGGAAATGGAACATGTATAAGATGGATTTGCAGGAAACATCTCCATCAGGAGAGGTTTCTTGCTTTCTATCTAAGGCTAATAGTGATGAGTCTTTCCTTTGGCATAAAAGAATGTGCCACGTAAACTTTAAGAACATGAACAAATTAATTAAGAATGATTTGGTAACTGGAATGCCAAAGAAAGAGTTTACAAGTGATGATTAACGTGTTGCACCCTGAAAGGGAAACAACACTTGGTGTCTCACAGACCAAAGGGAAAAATCTCTATCACTACTCCCCTACACTTATTACACATGGATCTCTTTGGCCCCAATAGTGTATTGAGTCTAGGAAGGACCTCTTATTGTTTAGCGACCATATATGATTTCACAAGATTCACTTCGGTTTTCTTCCTTAGAACTAAGGATGAAACTCCTAAGATTTTAAAGAACTTCATCATGAAAATTGAGAATCATAGTGACACAAGGTCAAAATCATAAGATGTGATCAAGGAACTGAATTTAAGAACAAAATACTTGACACATTTTGTGATGAAAAGGTATTATAAGACAATACAGTGCTTCCAGGACTCCTCAGCAAAACGGTGTTGCTGAGAGGAGAAACAGGACACTTATTGAAGCTGCAAGAACCATGTTCTCTGACTCTAAACTACCCATAACCTTCTGGGCAGAGGTAGTTAACACTGCTTGCTATGTGCAGAAAAGAGTTTAAGTAGTCAAGACTCATGGTAAGACTCCTGATGAACTGTGGCATAAAAGAAGATCTTTTATTGGTTTTCTGAGATCATTTAGATGTCCCTGCACCATCTTGAATACCAAAGATCAAGTAGCAAAGTTTGCTAAAAAATCAGATGATGGACACTTTATTGGATACTCTTCCCAAGCTAAGGCTTATGATGTATACAACCTCAGAACTAGAGTAGTTAAAGAATTAGCCAATGTGATATTCAATGAGCACACTTCTTATATGAAGGGTCCGTGTGGCTATTTGATCTTGATTTAGTTACCAACTGTTTTAATAAATCTTGTGAAGATGTTTCAGGATTTACAGGTAACAGATCAACAAAAGATCATGACCTAAGATTTGAGCTGAGAAGACCAAGTAAGAATACTACTTCTGCTCCAGTTGTAACTAACCCTGTAGGTGAAGCTCCTATCAGCACAATAATGACAAATCAAGTTGATCAATCTGAAGTTCCTGAAAATTCCAGCTCAGAGCCATACAACACAAATGAAAGAACTTCAAATGTAGGAGGACATAGTAGTGGTGAAAGTGATCAAGAGTTTATTGGTGATGACAACCACTCCATTAAAGACAACATCAATGATGTCACACACTCATTGGATCAAGGTTTTTTTGATAACTGTACTGATGTGGTGGGAGACACTTCATTGCTAGATCTAAACTTCTTAAATTTAGACCTGTCTAATCAACCTGCTGTGATTCCTCAACTTAGGATCCACAAGTCACACCCTACCACACATATCATTAGAGATGTTGACAAGGGGGTAAGAACAAGAGAACAAACCCATGACAAAATTATTTGCCTATACTCTTGCTTCTTGTCCTAGATAGACGCAAAGAAAGTTGACGAGGCTTTAAAGGATGGAAGTTGGGTTGAAGCAAGGGTTGAAGCAATGCAAGAGGAGCTGCTTCAATTCAAAAGACAAAAGGTTTAGAGCCTGCGCCTTCTTCCTCAAGGGAAGACTATCATAGGAACCAAATAGGTGTTTAGGAACAAGGAAGATGATAGAGGACTTGTCATCAAGAACAAGGCAAGACTGGTTGTTTAAGGTTACACAGAAGAAGAAGGAATTGATTACACTGGTGCCTTTGCTCTAGTAGTAAGACTTGAAGCTGTTAGAATATTCCTGGCCTTTGCTGCATCCAAGGACTTTAAGGTCTACTAACTTGATGTCAACTGTGCATTTTTATGTGGTATGATTGATAAACAGGTATATATCAAACAATCATCTGGCTTTGTAGACCCAGATTATCCTGATTATGTTTAAAAGCTTGATAATGCTCTTTATGGGTTTTACAAGAGCAGAAGTAAAATATGATGGAGAGAGTAATAACCAATCCTTCTCATCATGTGACCTACTATCTGATACAGCATCATCAGAGGTAGAAGTCAGCACTAAATCCCAAAACGAATAAGGCTGATGCTACAATAGCTGATGGTTCAAATGCTGACAGTCATATGATCAAAGAGTTGATCAACTCAGGTGTTGTCTCTAGAAGTACTGAGAGTACTAGAGAGCAAGTGATAACACCTGAAGTTCAAACCCCAACTACTGCATGTACTGAAGGGAAGAAAACTGCAAGTAGAAAGGGTTTGAAGACTACTGAAGAGGATGTCAGGAAAGCAAGTACTGCAAGGAAGAAAACTGCAAGTACTGACAGCAAACAGCTGAAGAACAAGTCTTCAGCAGTTTCATCTTCTTCAGTAGATGATCA